>RQOL01000311.1:0-44070 GCA_013076295.1 Sanderia malayensis
GGATGATTCCACGTCAATTCAGTGAAAACAAATTGTTATACATATTTAGTTACTTTTTTCAGTTATTTTAACATTCATTCCACAAATTACACTAATAAAAGATAACACTCATTCCCACAATTGACACTAATAAAAATTAAGTTTCATTCCCACAATTTACACCAATAAAAATTGACTTTTATTCCCGCAACTTACACTGATCAAGATTAGGACTCATTCCCACAATTTGCGCATGATTCCACGTCAATTCAGCGAAAACAAATTGTTATACACTTTTAGTTACTTTTTTCAGTTATTTAACATTCATTCCCACAATTTACACTAATAAAAGATAACACTCATTCCCACAATTTACACCAATGAAAATTTAACATTTGCTCCGCAACTGACACTAATCAAAATTAGCTTTCCTTCCCACAATTTGCGCATGATTCCACGTCAATTCAGCGAAAAGAAATTTATACACTTTTAGTTACTTTTTCAGTAATTTAACACTCATTCCCAAATTTACACTAATAAAAGATAACACTCATTCCCACAATTTACACCAATGAAATTTAACTTATTTCCCGCAACTGACACTAATCAAAATTATTTTCCCACAATTTGCGCATGATTCCACGTAAATTCAGCGAAAAAAATTGTTATGCACTTTTAGTTACTTTTTTCAAATTTACATTCATTCCCACAATTTACACTAATAAAAGATAACACTCATTCCCACAATTTACACCAATGATAATTCACATTTATTCCCGCAACTACACTAATCAAAATTAACTTTATTCCCACAATTTGCGCATGATTCCACGTCAATTCAGCGAAAAAAATTTTATACACTTTTACTTTTTTCAGTAATATTAACATTCATTCCCACAATTTACACTAATAAAAGATAACACTCATTCCCACAATTTACACCAATGAAATTTCACATTTACTCCCGCAACCTACACTAATCAAAATAGATTCATTCCCACAATTTGCGCATGATTCCACGTCAATTCAGCGAAAAAAATTACACTTTTAGTTACTTTTTCAGTATATTAACATTAATTCCACAATTACACTAATAAAAGATAACACTCATTCCCACAATTACACTAATAAAATATAACTTTCATTCCCACAATTTACACCAATAAAAATTAACTTTTACTCCCGCAACTTACACTATCAAAATTAGATTCATTCCCACAATTTGCGCATGATTCACACTATTCAGCGAAAACAAATTGTTATACACTTTAGTTACTTTTTCAGTAATATTAACATTCATTCCCACAATTTCCACGAATAAAGATAACACTCATTCCCACAGTTTACACTAATAAAACTAACTTTCACTCCTACAATTTACACCAATAAAAAATAACTTTATTCCCGCAACTTACACTGATCAAATTAAGATTCATTCCCACAATTTGCGCATGATTCCACGTCAATTCAGCGAAAACAAATTGTTATACACTTTTAGTTACTTTTTCTTAATTAACATTCATTCCCACAATTTACACTAATAAAAGATAACACTCATTCCCACAATTACACTAATAAAAATTAACTTTCATTCCTACAATTACACCAATAAAAATTGACTTTTATTCCCGCAACTTACACTGATCAAGATTAGGACTCATTCCCACAATTTGCGCATATTCCACGTCAATCAGCAAACAAATTGTTATACACTTTTAGTTACTTTTTCAGTTATTTAACATTCATTCCCACAATTTACACTAAAAAGATAACACTCATTCCCACAATTTACACCAATGAAAATTTTAAATTTGCTCGCGCAACTGACACTAATCAAAATTAGCTTTCCTTCCCATAATTGCGCATGATTCCACGTCAATTCAGCGAAAAGAAATTATTATACACTTTTAGTTACTTTTTTCAGTAATATTAACACTCATTGCCACAATTTACACTAATAAAAGATAACACTCATTCCCACAATTTACACCAATGATAATTTAACATTTACTCCCGCAACTGACACTAATCAAAATTAGTTTTCCTTCCCACAATTTGCGCATGATTCCACGTAAATTCAGCGAAAAGAAATTGCTATACACTTTTAGTTACTTTTTTCAGAAAAATTTACATTCATTCCCAAAATTTACACTAATAAAAGATAACACTCATTCCCACAATTTACACCAATGAAAATTACCTTTTATTTCCGCAGCTTACACTAATCAAAATTAACATTTATTCCCACATTTTGCGCATGATTCCACGTCAATTCAGCGAAAACAAATTGTTGTGCACTTTAGTTACTTTTTTTCAGTAATATTAACATTAATTCCCACAATTTACACTAATAAATGATAACACTCATTCCCACAATTTACACCAATGATAATTTCACATTTACTCCCGCAACTGACACTAATCAAAATTAGCTTTCCTTCCCACAATTTGCGCATGATTCCACGTCAATTCAGCGAAAAGAAATTCTTATACACTTTTAGTAACTTTTTTCAGTAATATTAACATTCATTCCCACAATTTACACTAATAAAAGATAACACTCATTCCCACAATTTACACCAATGATAATTTCACATTTACTCCCGCAACCTACACAAATCAAAATGAAGATTCATTGCCACAATTTGCGCATGATTCCACGTCAATTCAGCGAAAACACATTGTTATGCACTTTTAGTTACATCTTTCAGTAATATTAACACTCATTGCCACAATTTACACTAATAAAAGATAACACTCATTCCCACAATTTACACCAATGAAAATTAATTCTCATTCCCGCAACTTACACTGATAAAAAAACATTCATTCCAACAATTTGCGCATGATTCCACGTCAATTCAGCGAAAACAAATTGTTATACACTTTTAGTTACTCTTTTCAGTAATATTAACATTCATTCCCACAATTTGCGCATGATTCCGCGTCAATTCAGCGAAAGCAAATTGTTATGCACTTTAGTTACCTTTTTCATTCATATTAACATTCATTCCCACAATTTACACTAATAAAAGATAACACTCATTCCCACAATTTACACAAATGAAAATTACCTTTTATTTTCCGCAACTTACACTAATCAAAATTAACATTTATTCCCACATTTTGCGCATGATTCCACGTCAATTCAGCGAAAACATATTGTTGTGCACTTTTAGTTACTTTTTTTCAGTAATATTAACATTCATTCCCACAATTTACGCTAATAAAATATAACACTTATTCCTACAATTTACACCAACAAAAATTTACTTTTCTTCCCGCAACCTACACAAATCAAAATGAAGATTCATTGCCACAATTTGCGCATGATTCCACGTCAATTCAGCGAAAACAAATTGTTATACACTTTTAGTTACTCTTCCAGTAATATTAACATTCATTCCCACAATTTACACTAATAAACATAACACTCATTCCCCAATTTACACCAATAAAAATTAACTTTTATTCCCGAAACTCACACTAATCAAAATTAAGATTCATTCCCACAATTTGCGCATGATTCCACGTCTATTCTGCGAAAACAAATTGTTATACACTTTTAGTTACTTTTTTCAGGTAATATTAATATTCATTCCCACAATTTCCACGAATAAAAGATAACACTCATTTCCACAGTTTACACTAATAAAAACTAACTTTCACTCCTACAATTTACACCAATAAAAATTAACTTTTGCCCCGCAACTTACACTGATCAAAATTAGATCATTCCCACTATTTGCGCATGATTCCACGTCAATTCAGCGAAAACAAATTGTTATACACTTTTAGTTACTCTTTTCAGTAATATTAACATTCATTCCACAATTTACACTAATAAAACATAACACTCTCCCACAATTTACACCAATAAAAATTTAACATTTACCCCGCAACTTACACTAATCAAAATTGACATTCATTCCCGAAATTTGCGCCATGATTCCGCGTCAATTCAGCGAAAGCAAATTGTTATGCACTTTAGTTACCTTTTTCATTCAAAATTAATCAAATAAAAATCAAATTAACATTTATTCCCACATTTTGCGCATGATTCACGTCAATTCAGCGACAACAAATTGTTGTGCACTTTTAGTTATTTTTTTTCAGTAATACTAACATCATTCCCACAATTTACAACTAATAAAAGATAACACGCATTCCCACAATTTACACCAACAAAAGTTTACTTTTCTTCCCGCAACCTACACAAATCAAAATGAAGATTTTGCCACAATTTGCGCATGATTCCACGTAAATTCAGCGAAAACACATTGTTATGCACTTTTAGTTACCTTTTTCATTCATATTAACATTCATTCCCACAATTTACACTAATGAAAGATAACACTCATTCCACAATTTCACCAACAAAAATTACTTTTAATCCCGCAACTTACCCCAATCAAAATTGCTTTCCTTCCCCCAATTTGCGCATGATTCCACGTCAATTCAGCGAAAAAAAAATTCTTATACACTTTTAGTTACCCTTTTCAGTAATATTAACATTCATTCCCACAATTTGCACTAATAAAAGATAACACTCATTCTCACAATTTACAGCAATAAAATTAACTTTTATTCCCGCAACTTACACTAATCAAAGTTAACATTCATTCCCATAATTTGCGCAAGATTCCACGTCAATTCAGCGAAAACAAATTGTTTTGCACATTTAGTTACTTTTTTTCAGTAATATTAACATTCATTCCCACAATTTACACTAATGAAAGATAACACTCATTTCCACAATTTACACCAACAAAAATTTACTTTTATTCCCGCAACTTACACAATCAAAATAGATTTCTTTCCCCCAATTTGCGCATGATTCCACGTCAATTCAGCGAAAAGAAATTCTTATACACTTTTAGTTACCCTTTTCAGTAATATTAACATTCATTCCCACAATTTACACTAATAAAAGATAACACTCATTCTCACAATTTATAGCAATAAAAATTAACTTTTATTCCCGCAACTTACACTAATCAAATTTAACATTCATTCCCACAATTTGCGCAAGATTCCACGTCAATTCAGCGAAAACAAATTGTTTTGCACATTTAGTTACTTTTTTTCAGTAATATTAACATTCATTCCACAATTTACACTAATAAAAGATAACACTCATTCCACAATTTACACCAATGAAAATTACCTTTTATTTCCGCAGCTTACACTAATCAAAATTAGCATTTATTCCCACATTTTGCGCATGATTCCACGTCAATTCAGCGAAAAGAAATTCTTATACACTTTTAGTTACCCTTTTCAGTAATATTAACATTCATTCCCACAATTTACACTAATAAAGGATAACACTCATTCTCACAATTTACAGCAATAAAAATTAACTTTTTTCCGCAACTTACACTATCAAAGTTAACATTCATTCCCACAATTTGCGCATGATTCCACGTCAATTACTAAAACAAATTCATACATTTTAGTTACTCTTTTCAGTAATATTAACATTCATTCCCACAATTTACACTAATAAAAGATAACACTCATTCCCACAATTTACACCAATAAAAATTAACATTTTACTCCCGCAACTTACACTAATCAAAATTGACATTCATTCGCACAATTTGCGCATGATTCCACGTCAATTCAGCGAAAACAAATTGTTTTGCACATTTAGTTACTTTTTTTCAGTAATATTAACATTCATTCCACAATTTACACAATAAAAGATAACACTCATTCCACAATTTACACCAATGAAAATTACCTTTTATTTCCGCAGCTTACACTAATCAAAATTAGCATTTATTCCCACATTTTGCGCATGATTCCACGTCAATTCAGCGAAAAAAATTTATACACTTTTAGTTACCCTTTTCAGTAATAATTAAATCATTCCCACAATTTACACTAATAAAGGATAACACTCATTCTCACAATTTACAGCAATAAAATTAACTTTTGTTTCCCGCAACTTACACTAATCAAAGTTAACATTCATTCCCCCAATTTGCGCATGATTCCACGTCAATTTACCTAAAACAAATTGTCATACATTTTAGTTACTCTTTTCAGATATTAACATTCATTCCCACAATTTACACTAATAAAAGATAACACTCATTCCCACAATTTACACCAATAAAAAATTTAACATTATCCCGCAACTTACACTAATCAAAATTGAACATTCATTCGCACAATTTGCGCATGATTCCACGTCAATTCAGCGAAAACAATTTGTTATGCATTTTTTAATTACTTTTCTCAGTAATATTAACATTAAATTTCACAATTTCCACGAATAAAAGATAACGCCCATTCCCGCAACTTACACTAATCAAAATTAACATTCATTGCAACAATTTGCGCATGATTCAACGTCAATTCAGCGAAAACAAATTTGTTATGCACTTTTAGTTACTTTTTTCAGTCATATTACATTCATTCCCACAATTTACACTAATAAATATAACACTCATTCCACAATTTACACCAATAATAATTTAACTATACCCGCAACTTACACTAATCAAAATTGACATTAATTCCCACAATTTGCGCATGATTCCGCGTCAATTCAACGAAAGCAAATTGTTATCCACCTTTAGTTACTTTATTCAGTCATATTACATTCATTCCCACAATTTACACTAATAAAAGATAACACTCATTCCCACAATTTACACCAACAAAAATTTACTTTTCTTCCCGCAACCTACACAAATCAAAATGAAGATTCATTGCCATAATTTGCGCATGATCCACGTCAATTCAGCGAAAAGAAATTATTATACACTTTTAGTTACTTTCAGTAATATTAACACTCATTGCCACAATTTACACTAATAAAAGATAACACTCATTCCACAATTTACACCAATGATAATTTAACATTTACTCCCGCAACTACACTAATCAAAATTAGTTTTCTTCCCACAATTTGCGCATGATTCCACGTAAATTCAGCGAAAAGAAATTGCTATACACTTTTAGTTACTTTTTCAGAAAAATTTACATTCATTCCCAAAATTTACACTAATAAAAGATAACACTCATTCCCACAATTTACACCAATGAAAATTACCTTTTATTTCCGCAGCTTACACTAATCAAAATTAACATTTATTCCCACATTTTGCGCTTGATTCCACGTCAATTCAGCGAAAACAAATTGTTGTGCACTTTTAGTTACTTTTTTTCAGTAATATTAACATTAATTCCCACAATTTACACTAATAAAAGATAACACTCATTCCCACAATTTACACCAATGATAATTTCACATTTACTCCCGCAACTGACACTAATCAAAATTAGCTTTCCTTCCCACAATTTGCGCATGATTCCACGTCAATTCAGCGAAAAGAAATTCTTATACACTTTTAGTAACTTTTTTCAGTAATATTAACATTCATTCCCACAATTTACACTAATAAAAGATAACACTCATTCCCACAATTTACACCAATGATAATTTCACATTTACTCCCGCAACCTACACAAATCAAAATGAAGATTCATTGCCACAATTTGCGCATGATTCCACGTCAATTCAGCGAAAACACATTGTTATGCACTTTTAGTTACATCTTTCAGTAATATTAAACTCATTGCCACAATTTACACTAATAAAAGATAACACTCATTCCCACAATTTACATCAATGAAAATTAATTCTCATTCCCGCAACTTACACTGATAAAAATTAACATTCATTCCAACAATTTGCGCATGATTCCACGTCAATTCAGCGAAAACAAATTTTATACACTTTTAGTTACTTTTCAGTAATATTAACATTCATTCCCACAATTTGCGCATGATTCCGCGTCAATTCAGCGAAAGCAAATTGTTATGCACTTTTAGTTACCTTTTTCATTCATATTAACATTCATTCCCACAATTTACACTAATAAAAGATAACACTCATTCCCACAATTTACACAAATGAAAATTACCTTTTATTTCCGCAACTTACACTAATCAAAATTAACATTTATTCCCACATTTTGCGCATGATTCCACGTCAATTCAGCGAAAACTGTTGTACACTTTTATTACTTTTTTCAGTATATTAACATTCATTCCCACAATTTACTAATAAAAGATAACACTCATTATTCACTAATAAAAACAACTTTACTCCTACACTTCACTAATAAAAATTACTTTTTCCCGCAACTTACACTAATCAAAATTGACATTCATTCCACAATTTGCGCATGATTCCGTCAATTCGAAAAGCAAATTGTTATACCTTTAGTTACTTTTCAGTCATATTACATTCATTCCCACAATTTACACTAATAAAAGATAACACTCATTCCACAATTTACACCAAAAAATTTACTTTCTTCCCGCAACCTACACAATCAAAATGAACATTCATTCCCATAATTTGCGCATGATTCCACGTCAATTCAGCGAAAAATTATTACACTTTTAGTTACTTTTTTCAGTAATATTACATTCCCACAATTTACACTAATAAAGATAACACTCATTCCCACAATTTACACCAATGAAATTTAATTTACTCCCGCAACTGACACTAATCAAATAGCATTCTTCCCACAATTTGCGCATGATTCCACGTCAATTCAGCGAAACAAACTTTTTGCACTTTTAGTATTTTTTCAGTAATATTAACATTCATTCCCACAATTTACACTAATAAAAGATAACACTCATTCCCACAATTTACACCAATGAAATTTACATTTACTCCCGCAACCTACAAATCAAAATGAAGATTCATTGCCACAATTTGCGCATGATTCCACGTCAATTCAGCAAAAACACATTTTATGCACTTTTAGTTACATCTTTCAGTAATATTAACATTCATTCCCACAATTTACACTAATAAAAGATAACACTCATTCCACAATTTACACAATGAAAATTAATTTCATTAACTTACATGATAAAAATTAACATTCCCAACAATTATTCCACACTAATAATTCAGTAAATTAACATTCATTCCCACAATTTGCGCATGATTCCGCGTCAATTCAGCGAAAGCAAATTGTTATGCACTTTAGTTACCTTTTCATTCATATTAACATTCATTCCCACAATTTACACTAATAAAAGATAACACTCATTCCCACAATTTACACAAATGAAAATTACCTTTATTTCCGCAACTTACACTAATCAAAATTAACATTTATTCCCACATTTTGCGCATGATTCCACGTCAATTCAGCGAAAACATATGTTGTGCACTTTTAGTTACTTTTTTCAGTAATATTAACATTCATTCCCACAATTTACGCTAATAAAGATAACACTATTCTACAATTTACACCAACAAAAATTTACTTTTCTTCCCGCAACCTACACAAATCAAAATGAAGATTCATTGCCACAATTTGCGCATGATTCCACGTCAATTCAGCGAAAACAAATTGTTATACACTTTTAGTTACTCTTTTCAGTAATATTAACATTCATTCCCACAATTTACACTAATAAAATAACACTCATTCCCACAATTTACACCAATAAAAATTTAATTAATAACCACTAATCAAAATTGACATTCATTCCCGAAATTTGCGCTGATTCCGCGTCAATTCAGCGAAAAAAATTCTTATACATTTTAGTTACCCTTTTCAGTAATATTAACATTCATTCCCACAATTTGCCACTAATAAAAGATAACACTCATTCTCACAATTTACAGCAATAAAAATTAACTTTTATTCCCGCAACTTACACTAATCAAAATTAGCTTTCTTTCCCCCAATTTGCGCATGATTCCACGTCAATTCAGCGAAAAGAAATTCTTATACACTTTTAGTTACCCTTTTCAGTAATATTAACATTCATTCCCACAATTTACACTAATAAAGATAACACTCATTCTCACAATTTATAGCAATAAAATTAACTTTTATTCCCGCAACTTACACTAATCAAGTTAACATTCATTCCCACAATTTGCGCAAGATTCCACGTCAATTCAGCGAAAACAAATTGTTTTGCACATTTAGTTACTTTTTTTCAGTAATATTAACATTCATTCCCACAATTTACACTAATAAAAGATAACACTCATTCCCACAATTTACACCAATGAAAATTACCTTTTATTTCCGCAGCTTACACTAATCAAAATTAGCATTTATTCCCACATTTTGCGCATGATACCACGTCAATTCAGCGAAAAGAAATTCTTATACACTTTTAGTTACCCTTTTCAGTAATATTAACATTCATTCCCACAATTTACACTAATAAGGATAACACTCATTCTCACAATTTACAGCAATAAAAATTAACTTTTGTTCCCGGCAACTTACACTAATCAAAGTTAACATTCATTCCCACAATTTGCGCATGATTCCACGTCAATTTACCTAAAACAAATTGTCATACATTTTTAGTTACTCTTTTCAGTAATATTAACATTCATTCCCACAATTTACACTAATAAAAGATAACACTCATTCCCACAATTTACACCAATAAAAATTTAACATTTACTCCCGCAACTTACACTAATCAAAATTGACATTCATTCGCACAATTTGCGCATGATTCCACGTCAATTCAGCGAAAACAATTTTATATGCATTTTTAATTACTTTTCTCAGTAATATTAACATTAAATTTCACAATTTCCACGAATAAAAGATAACGCCCATTCCCGCAACTTACACTAATCAAAATTAACATTCATTGCAACAATTTGCGCATGATTCAACGTCAATTCAGCGAAAACAAATTTGTTATGCACTTTTAGTTACTTTTTTCAGTCATATTACCATTCATTCCCACAATTTACACTAATAAATGATAACACTCAATCCCACAATTTACACCAATAATAATTTAACATATACTCCCGCAACTTACACTAATCAAAATTGACATTAATTCCCACAATTTGCGCATGATTCCGCGTCAATTCAACGAAAGCAAATTGTTATCCACCTTTAGTTACTTTATTCAGTCATATTACCATTCATTCCCACAATTTACACTAATAAAAGATAACACTCATTCCCACAATTTACACCAACAAAAATTTACTTTTCTTCCCGCAACCTACACAAATCAAAATGAAGATTCATTGCCACAATTTGCGCATGATTCCACGTCAATTCAGCGAAAACACATTGTTATGCACTTTTAGTTACATCTTTCAGTAATATTAACACTCATTGCCACAATTTACACTAATAAAAGATAACACTCATTTCCACAATTTACACCAATGAAAATTAATTCTCATTCCCGCAACTTACACTGATAAAATTAACATTCATTCCAACAATTTGCGCATGATTCCACGTCAATTCAGCGAAAACAAATTGTTATACACTTTTAGTTACTCTTTTCAGTAATATTAACATTCGTTCCCACAATTTACACTATTAAAACATAACACTCATTTCCACAATTTACACCAATAAAAATTTAACATTTACTCCCGCAACTTACACTAATCAAAATTGACATTCATTCCCGAAATTTGCGCATGATTCCGCGTCAATTCAGCCAAAGCAAATTTTTATGCACTTTTAGTTACCTTTTTCATTCATATTAACATTCATTCCCACAATTTACATAATAAAGGATAACACTCATTCCCACAATTTACACCAATGTAAATTACCTTTTTATTTCCGCAACTTACACTAATCAAAATTAACATTTATTCCCACATTTTGCGCATGATTTCACGTCAATTCAGCGACAACAAATTGTTGTGCACTTTTAGTTATTTTTTTTTTCAGTAATATTAACATTCATTCCCACAACTTACACTAATAAAAGATAACACTCATTCCCACAATTTACACCAACAAAAATTTACTTTTCTTCCCGCAACCTACACAAATCAAAATGAAGATTCATTGCCACAATTTGCGCATGATTCCACGTAAATTCAGCGAAAACACATTGTTATGCACTTTTAGTTACCTTTTTCATTCATATTAACATTCATTCCCACAATTTACACTAATGAAAGATAACATTCATTTCCACAATTTACACCAACAAAAATTTACATTTATTCCCGCAACTTACACCAATCAAAATTAGCTTTCCTTCCCCCAATTTGCGCATGATTCCACGTCAATTCAGCGAAAAGAAATTCTTATACACTTTTAGTTACCCTTTTCAGTAATATTAACATTCATTCCCACAATTTACACTAATAAAAGATAACACTCATTCTCACAATTTACAGCAATAAAAATTAACTTTTATTCCCGCAACTTACACTAATCAAAGTTAACATTCATTCCCACAATTTGCGCAAGATTCCACGTCAATTCAGCGAAAACAAATTGTTGTGCACATTTAGTTACTTTTTTTCAGTAATATTAACGTTCATTCTCACAATTTACACTAATAAAAGATAACACTCATTCCCACAATTTACACCAATGAAAATTACCTTTTATTTCCGCAACTTACACTAATCAAAATTAACATTCATTGCCACAATTTGCGCATGATTCCACGTCAATTTACCTAAAACAAATTGTCATACACTTTTAGTGACTTTTTTCAGTAATATTTACATTCATTCCCACAATTTACACTAATAAAAGATAACATTCATTCCCACAATTTACACCAATGAAAATTACCTTTTATTTCCGCAGCTTACACTAATCAAAATTAGCATTTATTCCCACATTTTGCGCATGATTCCAGGTCAATTCAGCGAAAAGAAATTCTTATACACTTTTAGTTACCCTTTTCAGTAATATTAACATTCATTCCCACAATTTACACTAATAAAAGATAACACTCATTCTCACAATTTACAGCAATAAAAATTAACTTTTATTCCCTCAACTTACACTAATCAAAGTTAAGATTCATTCCCACAATTTGCGCAAGATTCCACGTCAATTCAGCGAAAACAAATTGTTGTGCACATTTAGATACTTTTTTTCAGTAATATTAACACTCATTCCCACAATTTACACTAATAAAAGGTAAAACTCATTCCCACAATTTACACCAATGAAAATTACCTTTTATTTCCGCAACTTACACTAATCAAAATTAACATTCATTCCCACAATTTGCGCATGATTCCACGTCAATTTACCTAAAACAAATTGTCATACACTTTTAGTTACTTTTTTCAGTAATATTTACATTCATTCCCACAATTTACACTAATAAAAAATAACACTCATTCCCACAATTTACACCAATGAAAATTACCTTTTATTTCCGCAGCTTACACTAATAAAATTAGCATTTATTCCCACATTTTGCGCATGATTCCACGTCAATTCAGCGAAAACAAATTCTTGTGCACGTTTAGTTACTTTTTTTCAGTAATATTAACATTTTGTCATACACCTTTAGTTACTTTTTTCAGTAATATTTACATTCATTCCCACAATTTACACTAATAAAAGATAACACTCATTCCCACAATTTACACCAATGAAAATTACCTTTTATTTCCGCAGCTTACACTAATAAAATTAGCATTTATTCCCACATTTTGCGCATGATTCCACGTCAATTCAGCGAAAACAAATTCTTGTGCACGTTTAGTTACTTTTTTTCAGTAATATTAACATTCATTCCCACAATTTACACTAATAAAAGATAACACTCATTCCCACAATTTACACCAACAAAAATTTACTTTTCTTCCCGCAACCTACACAAATCAAAATGAAGATTCATTGCCACAATTTGCGCATGATTCCAAGGAAATTCAGCGAAAACACATTGTTATGCACTTTTAGTTCCATCTTTCAGTAATATTAACACTCATTGCCACAATTTACACTAATAAAAGATAGCTCTCATTCCCACAATTTACACCAATGAAAATTAATTCTCATTCCCGCAACTTACACTGATAAAAATTAACATTCATTCCAACAATTTGCGCATGATTCCACGTCAATTCAGCGAAAACAAATTGTTATACACTTTTAGTTACCTTTTTCATTCATATTAACATTCATTCCCACAATTTACACTAATGAAAGATAACACTCATTTCCACAATTTACACCAACAAAAATTTACTTTTATTCCCGCAACTTACACCAATCAAAATTAGCTTTCCTTCCCCCAATTTGCGCATGTTTCCACGTCAATTCAGCGAAAAGAAATTCTTATACACTTTTAGTTACCCTTTTCAGTAATATTAACATTCATTCCCACAATTTACACTAATAAAAGATAACACTCATTCTCACAATTTACAGCAATAAAAATTAACTTTTATTCCCGCAACTTACACTAATCAAAATTGACATTCATTCCCACAATTTGCGCATGATTTCGCGTCAATTGAGCGAAAACAAATTCTTGTGCACGTTTAGTTACTTTTTTTCAGTAATATTAACATTCATTCCCACAATTTACACTAATAAAAGATAACACTCATTCCCACAATTACACCAACAAAAAATTTACTTTTCTTCCCGCAACCTACACAAATCAAAATGAAGATTCATTGCCATAATTTGCGCATGATTCCACGTCAATTCAGCGAAAAGAAATTATTATACACTTTTAGTTACTTTTTCAGTAATATTAACACTCATTGCCACAATTTACACTAATAAAAGATAACACTCATTCCCACAATTTACACCAATGATAATTTAACATATACTCCCGCAACTTACACTAATCAAAATTGACATTAATTCCCACAATTTGCGTATGATTCCGCGTCAATTCAACGAAAGCAAATTGTTATCCACCTTTAGTTACTTTATTCAGTCATATTACCATTCATTCCCACAATTTACACTAATAAAAGATAACACTCATTCCCACAATTTACACCAACAAAAATTTACTTTTCTTCCCGCAACCTACACAAATCAAAATGAAGATTCATTGCCATAATTTGCGCATGATTCCACGTCAATTCAGCGAAAAGAAATTATTATACACTTTTAGTTACTTTTTTCAGTAATATTAACACTCATTGCCACAATTTACACTAATAAAAGATAACACTCATTCCCACAATTTACACCAATGATAATTAACATTTACTCCCGCAACTGACACTAATCAAAATTAGTTTTCCTTCCCACAATTTGCGCATGATTCCACGTAAATTCAGCGAAAAGAAATTGCTATACACTTTTAGTTACTTTTTTCAGAAAAATTTACATTCATTCCCAAAATTTACACTAATAAAAGATAACACTCATTCCCACAATTTACACCAATGAAAATTACCTTTTATTTCCCGCAGCTTACACTAATCAAAATTAACATTTATTCCCACATTTGCGCTTGATTCCACGTCAATTCAGCGAAAACAAATTGTTGTGCACTTTTAGTTACTTTTTTTCAGTAATATTAACATTAATTCCCACAATTTACACTAATAAATGATAACACTCATTCCCACAATTTACACCAATGATAATTTCACATTTACTCCCGCAACTGACACTAATCAAAAATTAGCTTTCCTTCCCACAATTTGCGCATGATTCCACGTCAATTCAGCGAAAAGAAATTCTTATACACTTTTAGTAACTTTTTCAGTAATATTAACATTCATTCCCACAATTTACACTAATAAAAGATAACACTCATTCCACAATTTACACCAATGATAATTCACATTTACTCCCGCAACCTACACAAATCAAAATGAAGATTCATTGCCACAATTGCGCATGATTCCACGTCAATTCAGCGAAAACACATTGTTATGCACTTTTAGTTACATCTTTCAGTAATATTAACACTCATTGCCACAATTTACACTAATAAAGATAACACTCATTCCCACAATTTACATCAATGAAAATTAATTCTCATTCCCGCAACTTACACTGATAAAAATTAACATTCATTCCAACAATTTGCGCATGATTCCACGTCAATTCAGCGAAAACAAATTGTTATACACTTTTAGTTACTCTTTCAGTAATATTAACATTCATTCCCACAATTTGCGCATGATTCCGCGTCAATTCAGCGAAAGCAAATTGTTATGCACTTTTAGTTACCTTTTTCATTCATATTAACATTCATTCCCACAATTTACACTAATAAAAGATAACACTCATTCCCACAATTTACACAAATGAAAATTACCTTTTATTTCCGCAACTTACACTAATCAAAATTAACATTTATTCCCACATTTTGCGCATGATTCCACGTCAATTCAGCGAAAACAAATTGTTATACACTTTTAATTACTTTTTTCAGTAATATTTACATTCATTCCCACAATTTACACTAATAAAAGATAACACTCATTCCCACGGTTTACACTAATAAAAACTAACTTTCACTCCTACAACTTACACTAATAAAAATTAACTTTTGTTCCGCAACTTACACTAATCAAAATTGACATTAATTCCCACAATTTGCGCATGATTCCGCGTCAATTCAACGAAAGCAAATTGTTATCCACCTTTAGTTACTTTATTCAGTCATTTACCATTCATTCCCACAATTTACACTAATAAAGATAACACTCATTCCACAATTTACACCAACAAAATTTACTTTTCTTCCCGCAACCTACACAAATCAAAATGAAGATTCATTGCCATAATTTGCGCATGATTCCACGTCAATTCAGCGAAAAGAAATTATTATACACTTTTAGTTACTTTTTTCAGTAATATTAACACTCATTGCCACAATTTACACTAATAAAAGATAACACTCATTCCCACAATTTACACCAATGATAATTTAACATTTACTCCCGCAACTGACACTAATCAAAATCAGTTTTCCTTCCACAATTTGCGCATGATTCCACGTAAATTCAGCGAAAAGAAATTGCTATACACTTTTAGTTAATTTTTTCAGAAAAATTTACATTCATTCCCAAATTTACACTAATAAAGATAACACTCATTCCCACAATTTACACCAATGAAATTACCTTTATTTCCGCAGCTCACACTAATCAAAATTACATTTATTCCCACATTTTGCGCTTGATTCCACGTCAATTCAGCGAAAACAAATTGTTGTGCACTTTTAGTTACTTTTTTTCAGTAATTTTAACATTAATTCCCACAATTTACACTAATAAATGATAACACTCATTCCCACAATTTACACCAATGATAATTTCACATTTACTCCCGCAACTGACACTAATCAAAATTAGCTTTCCTTCCCACAATTGCGCATGATTCCACGTCAATTCAGCGAAAAGAAATTCTTATACACTTTTAGTAACTTTTTTCAGTATATTAACATTCATTCCCACAATTTACACTAATAAAAGATAACACTCATTCCCACAATTTACACCAATGATAATTTCACATTTACTCCCGCAACCTACACAAATCAAAATGAAGATTCATTGCCACAATTTGCGCATGATTCCACGTCAATTCAGCGAAAACACATTGTTATGCACTTTTAGTTACATCTTTCAGTAATATTAACACTCATTGCCACAATTTACACTAATAAAAGATAACACTCATTCCCACAATTTACATCAATGAAAATTAATTCTCATTCCCGCAACTTACACTGATAAAAATTAACATTCATTCCAACAATTTGCGCATGATTCCACGTCAATTCAGCGAAAACAAATTGTTATACACTTTTAGTTACTCTTTTCAGTAATATTAACATTCATTCCCACAATTTGCGCATGATTCCGCGTCAATTCAGCGAAGCAAATTGTTATGCATTTTAGTTACCTTTTTCATTCATATTAACATACATTCCCACAATTTACACTAATAAAGATAACACTCATTCCCACAATTACACAAATGAAAATTACCTTTTATTTCCGCAACTTACACTAATCAAAATTAACATTTATTCCCACATTTTGCGCATGATTCCACGTCAATTCAGCGAAAACATATAGTTGTGCACTTTTAGTTACTTTTTTTCAGTAATATTAACATTCATTCCCACAATTTACGCTAATAAAAGATAACACTTATTCCTACAATTTACACCAACAAAAATTTACTTTTCTTCCCGCAACCTACACAAATCAAAATGAAGATTCATTGCCACAATTTGCGCATGATTCCACGTCATTCAGCGAAAACAAATTGTTATACACTTTTAGTTACTCTTTTCAGTAATATTAACATTCATTCCCACAATTTACACTAATAAAACATAACACTCATTCCCAATTTACACCAATAAAAATTTAATTAATCAACCACTAATCAAAATTGACATTCATTCCCGAAATTTGCGCATGATTCCGCGTCATTCAGCGAAAAAAAAAATTCTTATACACTTTTAGTTTACCCTTTTCAGTAATATTAACATTCATTCCCACAATTTGCACTAATAAAAGATAACACTCATTCTCACAATTTACAGCAATAAAAATTAACTTTTATTCCCGCAACTTACACTAATCAAAGTTAACATTCATCCCACAATTGCGCAAGATTCCACGTCAATTCAGCGAAAACAATTGTTTTGCACATTTAGTTACTTTTTTTCAGTAATATTAACATTCATTCCCACATTTACACTAATGAAAGATAACACTCATTTCCACAATTTACACCAACAAAAATTTACTTTTATTCCCGCAACTTACACCAATCAAATTACTTCTTCCCCAATTGCGCATGATTCCACGTCAATTCAGCGAAAAGAAATTCTTATACACTTTTAGTTACCCTTTTCAGTAATATTAACATTCATTCCACAATTTACACTAATAAAAGATAACACTCATTCTCACAATTTATAGCAATAAAAATTAACTTTTATTCCCGCAACTTACACTAATCAAAGTTAACATTCATTCCCACAATTTGCGCAAGATTCCACGTCAATTCAGCGAAAACAAATTGTTTTGCACATTTAGTTACTTTTTTTCAGTAATATTAACATTCATTCCCACAATTTACACTAATAAAAGATAACACTCATTCCCACAATTTACACCAATGAAAATTACCTTTTATTTCCGCAGCTTACACTAATCAAAATTAGCATTTATTCCCACATTTTGCGCATGATTCCACGTCAATTCAGCGAAAAGAAATTCTTATACACTTTTAGTTACCCTTTTCAGTAATATTAACATTCATTCCCACAATTTACACTAATAAAGGATAACACTCATTCTCACAATTTACAGCAATAAAAATTAACTTTTGTTCCCGCAACTTACACTAATCAAAGTTAACATTCATTCCCACAATTTGCGCATGATTCCACGTCAATTTACCTAAAACAAATTGTCATACATTTTTAGTTACTCTTTTCAGTAATATTAACATTCATTCCCACAATTTACACTAATAAAAGATAACACTCATTCCCACAATTTACACCAATAAAAATTTAACATTTACTCCGCAACTTACACTAATCAAAATTGACATTCATTCGCACAATTTGCGCATGATTCCACGTCAATTCAGCAAAAACAATTTGTTATGCATTTTTAATTACTTTCTCAGTAATATTAACATTAAATTTCACAATTTCCACGAATAAAAGATAACGCCCATTCCCGCAACTTACACTAATCAAAATTAACATTCATTGCAACAATTTGCGCATGATTCAACGTCAATTCAGCGAAAACAAATTTGTTATGCACTTTTAGTTACTTTTTCAGTCATATTACCATTCATTCCCACAATTTACACTAATAAATGATAAAACTCAATCCCACAATTTACACCAATAATAATTTAACATATACTCCCGCAACTTACACTAATCAAAATTGACATTAATTCCCACAATTTGCGCATGATTCCGCGTCAATTCAACGAAAGCAAATTGTTATCCACCTTTAGTTACTTTATTCAGTCATATTACCATTCATTCCCACAATTTACACTAATAAAAGATAACACTCATTCCCACAATTTACACCAACAAAAATTTACTTTTCTTCCCGCAACCTACACAAATCAAAATGAAGATTCATTGCCACAATTTGCGCATGATTCCACGTCAATTCAGCGAAAACACATTGTTATGCACTTTTAGTTACATCTTTCAGTAATATTAACACTCATTGCCACAATTTACACTAATAAAAGATAACACTCATTTCCACAATTTACACCAATGAAAATTAATTCTCATTCCCGCAACTTACACTGATAAAAATTAACATTCATTCCAACAATTTGCGCATGATTCCACGTCAATTCAGCGAAAACAAATTGTTATACACTTTTAGTTACTCTTTTCAGTAATATTAACATTCATTCCCACAATTTACACTAATAAAACATAACACTCATTTCCACAATTTACACCAATAAAAATTTAACATTTACTCCCGCAACTTACACTAATCAAAATTGACATTCATTCCCGAAATTTGCGCATGATTCCGCGTCAATTCAGCCAAAGCAAATTTTTATGCACTTTTAGTTACCTTTTTCATTCATATTAACATTCATTCCCACAATTTACACTAATGAAAGATAACATTCATTTCCACAATTTACACCAACAAAAATTTACATTTATTCCCGCAACTTACACCAATCAAAATTAGCTTTCCTTCCCCCAATTTGCGCATGATTCCACGTCAATTCAGCGAAAAGAAATTATTATACACTTTTAGTTACCCTTTTCAGTAATATTAACATTCATTCCCACAATTTACACTAATAAAAGATAACACTCATTCTCACAATTTACAGCAATAAAAATTAACTTTTATTCCCGCAACTTACACTAATCAAAGTTAACATTCATTCCCACAATTTGCGCAAGATTCCACGTCAATTCAGCGAAAACAAATTGTTGTGCACATTTAGTTACTTTTTTTCAGTAATATTAACGTTCATTCTCACAATTTACACTAATAAAAGATAACACTCATTCCCACAATTTACACCATCGAAAATTACCTTTTATTTCCGCAACTTACACTAATCAAAATTAACATTCATTCCCACAATTTGCGCATGATTCCACGTCAATTTACCTAAAACAAATTGTCATACACTTTTAGTGACTTTTTTCAGTAATATTTACATTCATTCCCACAATTTACACTAATAAAAGATAACATTCATTCCCACAATTTACACCAATGAAAATTACCTTTTATTTCCGCAGCTTACACTAATCAAAATTAGCATTTATTCCCACATTTTGCGCATGATTCCAGGTCAATTCAGCGAAAAGAAATTCTTATACACTTTTAGTTACCCTTTTCAGTAATATTAACATTCTTTCCCACAATTTACACTAATAAAAGATAACACTCATTCTCACAATTTACAGCAATAAAAATTAACTTTTATTCCCTCAACTTACACTAATCAAAGTTAACATTCATTCCCACAATTTGCGCAAGATTCCACGTCAATTCAGCGAAAACAAATTGTTGTGCACATTTAGATACTTTTTTTCAGTAATATTAACACTCATTCCCACAATTTACACTAATAAAAGGTAAAACTCATTCCCACAATTTACACCAATGAAAATTACCTTTTATTTCCGCAACTTACACTAATCAAAATTAACATTCATTCCCACAATTTGCGCATGATTCCACGTCAATTTACCTAAAACAAATTGTCATACACTTTTAGTTACTTTTTTCAGTAATATTTACATTCATTCCCACAATTTACACTAATAAAAGATAACACTCATTCCCACAATTTACACCAATGAAAATTACCTTTTATTTCCGCAGCTTACACTAATAAAATTAGCATTTATTCCCACATTTTGCGCATGATTCCACGTCAATTCAGCGAAAACAAATTCTTGTGCACGTTTAGTTACTTTTTTCAGTAATATTAACATTTTGTCATACACCTTTAGTTACTTTTTTCAGTAATATTTACATTCATTCCCACAATTTACACTAATAAAAGATAACACTCATTCCCACAATTTACACCAATGAAAATTACCTTTTATTTCCGCAGCTTACACTAATAAAATTAGCATTTATTCCCACATTTTGCGCATGATTCCACGTCAATTCAGCGAAAACAAATTCTTGTGCACGTTTAGTTACTTTTTTTCAGTAATATTAACATTCATTCCCACAATTTACACTAATAAAAGATAACACTCATTCCCACAATTTACACCAACAAAAATTTACTTTTCTTCCCGCAACCTACACAAATCAAAATGAAGATTCATTGCCACAATTTGCGCATGATTCCAAGGAAATTCAGCGAAAACACATTGTTATGCACTTTTAGTTCCATCTTTCAGTAATATTAACACTCATTGCCACAATTTACACTAATAAAAGATAGCTCTCATTCCCACAATTTACACCAATGAAAATTAATTCTCATTCCCGCAACTTACACTGATAAAAATTAACATTCATTCCAACAATTTGCGCATGATTCCACGTCAATTCAGCGAAAACAAATTGTTATACACTTTTAGTTACTCTTTTCAGTAATATTAACATTCATTCCCACAATTTACACTAATAAAAATAACACTCATTCCCACAATTTACACCAATAAAAATTTAACATTTACTCCCGCAACTTACACTAATCAAAATTGACATTCATTCCCACAATTTGCGCATGATTCCGCGTCAATTCAGCGAAAGCAAATTGTTATGCACTTTTAGTTACCTTTTTCATTCATATTAACATTCATTCCCACAATTTACACTAATGAAAGATAACACTCATTTCCACAATTTACACCAACAAAAATTTACTTTTATTCCCGCAACTTACACCAATCAAAATTAGCTTTCCTTCCCCCAATTTGCGCATGTTTCCACGTCAATTCAGCGAAAAGAAATTCTTATACACTTTTAGTTACCCTTTTCAGTAATATTAACATTCATTCCCACAATTTACACTAATAAAAGATAACACTCATTCTCACAATTTACAGCAATAAAAATTAACTTTTATTCCCGCAACTTACACTAATCAAAATTGACATTCATTCCCACAATTTGCGCATGATTTCGCGTCAATTGAGCGAAAACAAATTCTTGTGCACGTTTAGTTACTTTTTTTCAGTAATATTAACATTCATTCCCACAATTTACACTGATAAAAGATAACACTCATTCCCACAATTTACACCAACAAAAATTTACTTTTCTTCCCGCAACCTACACAGATCAAAATGAAGATTCATTGCCACAATTTGCGCACGATTCCACGTAATTTCAGCGAAAACAAATTGTCATACACTTTTAGTTACTTTTTTCAGTAATATTTACATTCATTCCCACAATTTACACTAATAAAAGATAACACTCATTCCCACAATTTACACCAATGAAAATTACCTTTTATTTCCGCAGCTTACACTAATAAAATTAGCATTTATTCCCACATTTTGCGCATGATTCCACGTCAATTCAGCGAAAACAAATTCTTGTGCACGTTTAGTTACTTTTTTTCAGTAATATTAACATTTTGTCATACACCTTTAGTTACTTTTTTCAGTAATATTTACATTCATTCCCACAATTTACACTAATAAAAGATAACACTCATTCCCACAATTTACACCAATGAAAATTACCTTTTATTTCCGCAGCTTACACTAATAAAATTAGCATTTATTCCCACATTTTGCGCATGATTCCACGTCAATTCAGCGAAAACAAATTCTTGTGCACGTTTAGTTACTTTTTTTCAGTAATATTAACATTCATTCCCACAATTTACACTAATAAAAGATAACACTCATTCCCACAATTTACACCAACAAAAATTTACTTTTCTTCCCGCAACCTACACAAATCAAAATGAAGATTCATTGCCACAATTTGCGCATGATTCCAAGGAAATTCAGCGAAAACACATTGTTATGCACTTTTAGTTCCATCTTTCAGTAATATTAACACTCATTGCCACAATTTACACTAATAAAAGATAGCTCTCATTCCCACAATTTACACCAATGAAAATTAATTCTCATTCCCGCAACTTACACTGATAAAAATTAACATTCATTCCAACAATTTGCGCATGATTCCACGTCAATTCAGCGAAAACAAATTGTTATACACTTTTAGTTACTCTTTTCAGTAATATTAACATTCATTCCCACAATTTACACTAATAAAAATAACACTCATTCCCACAATTTACACCAATAAAAATTTAACATTTACTCCCGCAACTTACACTAATCAAAATTGACATTCATTCCCACAATTTGCGCATGATTCCGCGTCAATTCAGCGAAAGCAAATTGTTATGCACTTTTAGTTACCTTTTTCATTCATATTAACATTCATTCCCACAATTTACACTAATGAAAGATAACACTCATTTCCACAATTTACACCAACAAAAATTTACTTTTATTCCCGCAACTTACACCAATCAAAATTAGCTTTCCTTCCCCCAATTTGCGCATGTTTCCACGTCAATTCAGCGAAAAGAAATTCTTATACACTTTTAGTTACCCTTTTCAGTAATATTAACATTCATTCCCACAATTTACACTAATAAAAGATAACACTCATTCTCACAATTTACAGCAATAAAAATTAACTTTTATTCCCGCAACTTACACTAATCAAAATTGACATTCATTCCCACAATTTGCGCATGATTTCGCGTCAATTGAGCGAAAACAAATTCTTGTGCACGTTTAGTTACTTTTTTTCAGTAATATTAACATTCATTCCCACAATTTACACTGATAAAAGATAACACTCATTCCCACAATTTACACCAACAAAAATTTACTTTTCTTCCCGCAACCTACACAGATCAAAATGAAGATTCATTGCCACAATTTGCGCATGATTCCAAGGAAATTCAGCGAAAACACATTGTTATGCACTTTTAGTTCCATCTTTCAGTAATATTAACACTCATTGCCACAATTTACACTAATAAAAGATAGCTCTCATTCCCACAATTTACACCAATGAAAATTAATTCTCATTCCCGCAACTTACACTGATAAAAATTAACATTCATTCCAACAATTTGCGCATGATTCCACGTCAATTCAGCGAAAACAAATTGTTATACACTTTTAGTTACTCTTTTCAGTAATATTAACATTCATTCCCACAATTTACACTAATAAAATAACACTCATTCCCACAATTTACACCAATAAAATTTAACATTTACTCCCGCAACTTACACTAATCAAAATTGACATTCATTCCCACAATTTGCGCATGATTCCGCGTCAATTCAGCGAAAGCAAATTGTTATGCACTTTTAGTTACCTTTTTCATTCATATTAACATTCATTCCCACAATTTACACTAATGAAAGATAACACTCATTTCCACAATTTACACCAACAAAAATTTACTTTTATTCCCGCAACTTACACCAATCAAAATTAGCTTTCCTTCCCCCAATTTGCGCATGTTTCCACGTCAATTCAGCGAAAAGAAATTCTTATACACTTTTAGTTACCCTTTTCAGTAATATTAACATTCATTCCCACAATTTACACTAATAAAAGATAACACTCATTCTCACAATTTACAGCAATAAAAATTAACTTTTATTCCCGCAACTTACACTAATCAAAATTGACATTCATTCCCACAATTTGCGCATGATTTCGCGTCAATTGAGCGAAAACAAATTCTTGTGCACGTTTAGTTACTTTTTTTCAGTAATATTAACATTCATTCCCACAATTTACACTGATAAAAGATAACACTCATTCCCACAATTTACACCAACAAAAATTTACTTTTCTTCCCGCAACCTACACAGATCAAAATGAAGATTCATTGCCACAATTTGCGCACGATTCCACGTAATTTCAGCGAAAACACATTGTTATGCACTTTTAGTTACCTTTTTCATTCATATTAACATTCATTCCCACAATTTACACTAATGAAAGATAACACTCATTTCCACAATTTACACCAACAAAAATTTACATTTATTCCCGCAACTTACACCAATCAAAATTAGCTTTCCTTCCCCCAATTTGCGCATGATTCCACGTCAATTCAGCGAAAAGAAATTCTTATACACTTTTAGTTACCCTTTTCAGTAATATTAACATTCATTCCACAATTTACACTAATAAAAGATAACACTCATTCTCACAATTTACAGCAATAAAAATTAACTTTTATTCCCGCAACTTACACTAATCAAAGTTAACATTCATTCCCACAATTTGCGCAAGATTCCATGTCAATTCAGCGAAAACAAATTGTTGTGCACATTTAGTTACTTTTTTTCAGTAATATTAACATTCATTCCCACAATTTACACTAATGAAAGATAACACTCATTTCCACAATTTACACCAACAAAAATTTACATTTATTCCCGCAACTTACACAAATCAAAATGAAGATTCATTGCCACAATTTGCGCACGATTCCACGTAAATTCAGCGAAAGCACATTGTTATGCACTTTTAGTTACCTTTTTCATTCATATTAACATTCATTCCCACAATTTACACTAATGAAAGATAACACTCATTTCCACAATTTACACCAACAAAAATTTACATTTATTCCCGCAACTTACACCAATCAAAATTAGCTTTCCTTCCCCCAATTTGCGCATGATTCCACGTCAATTCAGCGAAAAGAAATTCTTATACACTTTTAGTTACCCTTTTCAGTAATATTAACATTCATTCCCACAATTTACACTAATAAAAGATAACACTCATTCTCACAATTTACAGCAATAAAAATTAACTTTTATTCCCGCAACTTACACTAATCAAAGTTAACATTCATTCCCACAATTTGCGCAAGATTCCATGTCAATTCAGCGAAAACAAATTGTTGTGCACATTTAGTTACTTTTTTTCAGTAATATTAACATTCATTCCCACAATTTACACTAATGAAAGATAACACTCATTTCCACAATTTACACCAACAAAAATTTACATTTATTCCCGCAACTTACACCAATCAAAATTAGCTTTCCTTCCCCCATTTTGCGCATGATTCCACGTCAATTCAGCGAAAAGAAATTCTTATACACTTTTAGTTACCCTTTTCAGTAATATTAACATTCATTCCCACAATTTACACTAATAAAAGATAACACTCATTCTCACAATTTACAGCAATAAAAATTAACTTTTATTCCCGCAACTTACACTAATCAAAGTTAACATTCATTCCCACAATTTGCGCAAGATTCCATGTCAATTCAGCAAAAACAAATTGTTGTGCACGTTTAGTTACTTTTTTTCAGTAATATTAACATTTTGTCATACACCTTTAGTTACTTTTTTCAGTAATATTTACATTCATTCCCACAATTTACACTAATAAAAGATAACACTCATTCCCACAATTTACACCAATGAAAATTACCTTTTATTTCCGCAGCTTACACTAATAAAATTAGCATTTATTCCCACATTTTGCGCATGATTCCACGTCAATTCAGCGAAAACAAATTCTTGTGCACGTTTAGTTACTTTTTTTCAGTAATATTAACATTCATTCCCACAATTTACACTAATAAAAGATAACACTCATTCCCACAATTTACACCAACAAAAATTTACTTTTCTTCCCGCAACCTACACAAATCAAAATGAAGATTCATTGCCACAATTTGCGCATGATTCCAAGGAAATTCAGCGAAAACACATTGTTATGCACTTTTAGTTCCATCTTTCAGTAATATTAACACTCATTGCCACAATTTACACTAATAAAAGATAGCTCTCATTCCCACAATTTACACCAATGAAAATTAATTCTCATTCCCGCAACTTACACTGATAAAAATTAACATTCATTCCAACAATTTGCGCATGATTCCACGTCAATTCAGCGAAAACAAATTGTTATACACTTTTAGTTACTCTTTTCAGTAATATTAACATTCATTCCCACAATTTACACTAATAAAAATAACACTCATTCCCACAATTTACACCAATAAAAATTTAACATTTACTCCCGCAACTTACACTAATCAAAATTGACATTCATTCCCACAATTTGCGCATGATTCCGCGTCAATTCAGCGAAAGCAAATTGTTATGCACTTTTAGTTACCTTTTCATTCATATTAACATTCATTCCCACAATTTGCACTAATGAAAGATAACACTCATTTCCACAATTTACACCAACAAAAATTTACTTTTATTCCCGCAACTTACACCAATCAAAATTAGCTTTCCTTCCCCCAATTTGCGCATGATTTCGCGTCAATTCAGCGAAAAGAAATTCTTATACACTTTTAGTTACCCGTTTCAGTAATATTAACATTCATTCCCACAATTTACACTAATAAAAGATAACACTCATTCTCACAATTTACAGCAATAAAAATTAACTTTTATTCCCGCAACTTACACTAATCAAAATTGACATTCATTCCCACAATTTGCGCATGATTTCGCGTGAATTCAGCGAAAACAAATTCTTGTGCACGTTTAGTTACTTTTTTTCAGTAATATTAACATTTGTCATACACCTTTAGTTACTTTTTTCAGTAATATTACATTCATTCCACAATTTACACTAATAAAAGATAACACTCATTCCCACAATTTACACCAATGAAAATTACCTTTTATTTCCGCAGCTTACACTAATAAAATTAGCATTTATTCCCACATTTTGCGCATGATTCCACGTCAATTCAGCGAAAACAAATTCTTGTGCACGTTTAGTTACTTTTTTCAGTAATATTAACATTCATTCCCACAATTTACACTAATAAAAGATAACACTCATTCCCACAATTTACACCAACAAAAATTTACTTTTCTTCCCGCAACCTACACAAATCAAAATGAAGATTCATTGCCACAATTTGCGCATGATTCCAAGGAAATTCAGCGAAACACATTGTTATGCACTTTTAGTTCCATCTTTCAGTAATATTAACACTCATTGCCACAATTTACACTAATAAAAGATAGCTCTCATTCCCACAATTTACACCAATGAAAATTAATTCTCATTCCCGCAACTTACACTGATAAAAATTAACATTCATTCCAACAATTTGCGCATGATTCCACGTCAATTCAGCGAAAACAAATTGTTATACACTTTAGTTACTCTTTTCAGTAATATTAACATTCATTCCCACAATTTACACTAATAAAAATAACACTCATTCCCACAATTTACACCAATAAAAATTTAACATTTACTCCCGCAACTTACACTAATCAAAATTGACATTCATTCCCACAATTTGCGCATGATTCCGCGTCAATTCAGCGAAAGCAAATTGTTATGCACTTTTAGTTACCTTTTTCATTCATATTAACATTCATTCCCACAATTTACACTAATGAAAGATAACACTCATTTCCACAATTTACACCAACAAAAATTTACTTTTATTCCCGCAACTTACACCAATCAAAATTAGCTTTCCTTCCCCCAATTTGCGCATGTTTCCACGTCAATTCAGCGAAAAGAAATTCTTATACACTTTTAGTTACCCTTTTCAGTAATATTAACATTCATTCCCACAATTTACACTAATAAAAGATAACACTCATTCTCACAATTTACAGCAATAAAAATTAACTTTTATTCCCGCAACTTACACTAATCAAAATTGACATTCATTCCCACAATTTGCGCATGATTTCGCGTCAATTGAGCGAAAACAAATTCTTGTGCACGTTTAGTTACTTTTTTTCAGTAATATTAACATTCATTCCCACAATTTACACTGATAAAAGATAACACTCATTCCCACAATTTACACCAACAAAAATTTACTTTTCTTCCCGCAACCTACACAGATCAAAATGAAGATTCATTGCCACAATTTGCGCACGATTCCACGTAATTTCAGCGAAAACACATTGTTATGCACTTTTAGTTACCTTTTTCATTCATATTAACATTCATTCCCACAATTTACACTAATGAAAGATAACACTCATTTCCACAATTTACACCAACAAAAATTTACATTTATTCCCGCAACTTACACCAATCAAAATTAGCTTTCCTTCCCCCAATTTGCGCATGATTCCACGTCAATTCAGCGAAAAGAAATTCTTATACACTTTTAGTTACCCTTTTCAGTAATATTAACATTCATTCCCACAATTTACACTAATAAAAGATAACACTCATTCTCACAATTTACAGCAATAAAAATTAACTTTTATTCCCGCAACTTACACTAATCAAAATTGACATTCATTCCCACAATTTGCGCATGATTTCGCGTCAATTGAGCGAAAACAAATTCTTGTGCACGTTTAGTTACTTTTTTTCAGTAATATTAACATTCATTCCCACAATTTACACTGATAAAAGATAACACTCATTCCCACAATTTACACCAACAAAAATTTACTTTTCTTCCCGCAACCTACACAGATCAAAATGAAGATTCATTGCCACAATTTGCGCACGATTCCACGTAATTTCAGCGAAAACACATTGTTATGCACTTTTAGTTACCTTTTTCATTCATATTAACATTCATTCCCACAATTTACACTAATGAAAGATAACACTCATTTCCACAATTTACACCAACAAAAATTTACATTTATTCCCGCAACTTACACCAATCAAAATTAGCTTTCCTTCCCCCAATTTGCGCATGATTCCACGTCAATTCAGCGAAAAGAAATTCTTATACACTTTTAGTTACCCTTTTCAGTAATATTAACATTCATTCCCACAATTTACACTAATAAAAGATAACACTCATTCTCACAATTTACAGCAATAAAAATTAACTTTTATTCCCGCAACTTACACTAATCAAAGTTAACATTCATTCCCACAATTTGCGCAAGATTCCATGTCAATTCAGCGAAAACAAATTGTTGTGCACATTTAGTTACTTTTTTTCAGTAATATTAACATTCATTCCCACAATTTACACTAATGAAGATAACACTCATTTCCACAATTTACACCAACAAAAATTTACATTTATTCCCGCAACTTACACAAATCAAAATGAAGATTCATTGCCACAATTTGCGCACGATTCCACGTAAATTCAGCGAAAACACATTGTTATGCACTTTTAGTACCTTTTTCATTCATATTAACATTCATTCCCACAATTTACACTAATGAAAGATAACACTCATTTCCACAATTTACACCAACAAAAAGTTACATTTATTCCCGCAACTTACACCAATCAAAATTAGCTTTCCTTCCCCCTATTTGCGCATGATTCCACGTCAATTCAGCGAAAAGAAATTCTTATACACTTTTAGTTACCCTTTTCAGTAATATTAACATTCATTCCCACAATTTACACTAATAAAAGATAACACTCATTCTCACAATTTACAGCAATAAAAATTAACTTTTATTCCCGCAACTTACACTAATCAAAGTTAACATTCATTCCCACAATTTGCGCAAGATTCCATGTCAATTCAGCGAAACAAATTGTTGTGCACATTTAGTTACTTTTTTTCAGTAATATTAACATTCATTCCCACAATTTACACTAATGAAAGATAACACTCATTTCCACAATTTACACCAAAAAAAATTTACATTTATTCCCGCAACTTACACCAATCAAAATTAGCTTTCCTTCCCCATTTTGCGCATGATTCCACGTCAATTCAGCGAAAGAAATTCTATACACTTTTAGTTACCCTTTCAGTAATATTAACATTCATTCCCACAATTTACACTAATAAAAGATAACACTCATTCTCACAATTTACAGCAATAAAAATTAACTTTTATTCCCGCAACTTACACTAATCAAAGTTAACATTCATTCCCACAATTTGCGCAAGATTCCATGTCAATTCAGCAAAAACAAATTGTTGTGCACGTTTAGTTACTTTTTTTCAGTAATATTAACATTTTGTCATACACCTTTAGTTACTTTTTTCAGTAATATTTACATTCATTCCCACAATTTACACTAATAAAAGATAACACTCATTCCCACAATTTACACCAATGAAAATTACCTTTTATTTCCGCAGCTTACACTAATAAAATTAGCATTTATTCCACATTTTGCGCATGATTCCACGTCAATTCAGCGAAAACAAATTCTTGTGCACGTTTAGTTACTTTTTTCAGTAATATTAACATTCATTCCCACAATTTACACTAATAAAAGATAACACTCATTCCCACAATTTACACCAACAAAAATTTACTTTTCTTGCCCGCAACCTACACAAATCAAAATGAAGATTCATTGCCACAATTTGCGCATGATTCCAAGGAAATTCAGCGAAAAACACATTGTTATGCACTTTTAGTTCCATCTTTCAGTAATATTAACACTCATTGCCACAATTTACACTAATAAAAGATAGCTCTCATTCCCACAATTTACACCAATGAAAATTAATTCTCATTCCCGCAACTTACACTGATAAAAATTAACATTCATTCCAACAATTTGCGCATGATTCCACGTCAATTCAGCGAAAACAAATTGTTTATACACTTTTAGTTACTCTTTTCAGTAATATTAACATTCATTCCCCCATTTTACACTAATAAAAATAACACTCATTCCCACAATTTACACCAATAAAAATTTAACATTTACTCCCGCAACTTACACTAATCAAAATTGACATTCATTCCCACAATTTGCGCATGATTCCGCGTCAATTCAGCGAAAGCAAATTGTTATGCACTTTTAGTTACCTTTTCATTCATATTAACATTCATTCCCACAATTTGCACTAATGAAAGATAACACTCATTTCCACAATTTACACCAACAAAAATTTACTTTTATTCCCGCAACTTACACCAATCAAAATTAGCTTTCCTTCCCCCAATTTGCGCATGATTTCGCGTCAATTCAGCGAAAAGAAATTCTTATACACTTTTAGTTACCCGTTTCAGTAATATTAACATTCATTCCCACAATTTACACTAATAAAAGATAACACTCATTCTCACAATTTACAGCAATAAAAATTAACTTTTATTCCCGCAACTTACACTAATCAAAATTGACATTCATTCCCACAATTTGCGCATGATTTCGCGTGAATTCAGCGAAAACAAATTCTTGTGCACTTTTAGTTATTTTTTTTCAGTAATACTAACATTCATTCCCACAATTTACACTAATAAAAGATAACACGCATTCCCACAATTTACACAAATGAAAATTACCTTTTATTTCCGCAACTTACACTAATCAAAATTAACATTTATTCCCACATTTTGCGCATGATTCCACGTCAATTCAGCGAAAACATATTGTTGTGCACTTTTAGTTACTTTTTTCAGTAATATTAACATTCATTCCACAATTTACACTGATAAAAGATAACACTTATTCCCACAATTTACACCAACAAAATTTACTTTCTTCCCGCAACCTACACAAATCAAAATGAAGATTCATTGCCACAATTTGCGCATGATTCCACGTCAATTCAGCGAAAACAAATTGTTATACACTTTTAGTTACTCTTTTCAGTAATATTAACATTCATTCCCACAATTTACACTAATAAAACATAACACTCATTCCCACAATTTACACCAATAAAAATTTAACATTTACTCCCGCAACTTACACTAATCAAAATTGACATTCATTCCCGAAATTTGGCGCATGATTCCGCGTCAATTCAGCCAAAGCAAATTTTTATGCACTTTTAGTTACCCTTTTTCATTCATATTAACATTCATTCCCACAATTTACACTAATAAAGGAAACACTCATTCCCACAATTTACACCAATGAAAAATTACCTTTTATTTCCGCAACTTACACTAATCAAAATTAACATTTATTCCCACATTTTGCGCATGATTTCACGTCAATTCAGCGACAACAAATTGTTGTGCAGTTTTAGTTATTTTTTTTCAGTAATATTAACATTCATTCCCACAATTTACACTAATAAAAGATAACACTCATTCCCACAATTTACACCAACAAAAATTTACTTTTCTTCCCGCAACTACACAAATCAAAATGAAGATTCATTGCCACAATTTGCGCATGATTCCACGTAAATTCAGCGAAAACACATTGTTATGCACTTTTAGTTACCTTTTTCATTCATATTAACATTCATTCCCACAATTTACACTAATGAAAGATAACACTCATTTCCACAATTTACACCAACAAAACTTTATATTTATTCCCGCAACTTACACCAATCAAAATTAGCTTTCCTTCCCCCAATTTGCGCATGATTCCACGTCAATTCAGCGAAAAGAAATTCTTATACACTTTTAGTTACCCTTTTCAGTAATATTAACATTCATTCCCACAATTTACACTAATAAAAGATAACACTCATTCTCACAATTTACAGCAATAAAAATTAACTTTTATTCCCGCAACTTACACTAATCAAAGTTAACATTCATTCCCACAATGTGCGCAAGATTCCACGTCAATTCAGCGAAAACAAATTGTTGTGCACATTTAGTTACTTTTTTTCAGTAATATTAACGTTCATTCTCACAATTTACACTAATAAAAGATAACACTCATTCCCACAATTTACACCAATGAAAATTACCTTTTATTTCCGCAACTTACACTAATCAAAATTAACATTCATTCCCACAATTTGCGCATGATTCCACGTCAATTTACCTAAAACAAATTGTCATACACTTTTAGTTACTTTTTTCAGTAATATTTACATTCATTCCCACAATTTACACTAATTAAAGATAACACTCATTCCCACAATTTACACCAATGAAAATTACTCTTTATTTCCGCAGCTTACACTAATAAAATTAGCATTTATTCCCACATTTTGCGCATGATTCCACGTCAATTCAGCGAAAACAAATTCTTGTGCACGTTTAGTTACTTTTTTTCAGTAATATTAACATTTTGTCATACACCTTTAGTTACTTTTTTCAGTAATATTTACATTCATTCCCACAATTTACACTAATAAAAGATAACACTCATTCCCACAATTTACACCAATGAAAATTACCTTTTATTTCCGCAGCTTACACTAATAAAATTAGCATTTATTCCCACATTTTGCGCATGATTCCACGTCAATTCAGCGAAAACAAATTCTTGTGCACGTTTAATTACTTTTTTTCAGTAATATTAACATTCATTCCCACAATTTACACTAATAAAAGATAACAATCATTCCCACAATTTACACCAACAAAAATTTACTTTCTTCCCGCAACCTACACAAATCAAAATGAAGATTCATTGCCACAATTTGCGCATGATTCCAAGGAAATTCAGCGAAAACACATTGTTATGCACTTTTAGTTCCATCTTTCAGTAATATTAACACTCATTGCCACAATTTACACTAATAAAAATAACACTCATTCCCACAATTTACACCAATAAAAATTTAACATTTACTACCGCAACTTACACTAATCAAAATTGACATTCATTCCCACAATTTGCGCATGATTCCGCGTCAATTCAGCGAAAGCAAATTGTTATGCACTTTTAGTTACCTTTTCATTCATATTAACATTCATTCCCACAATTTGCACTAATGAAAGATAACACTCATTTCCACAATTTACACCAACAAAAATTTACTTTTATTCCCGCAACTTACACCAATCAAAATTAGCTTTCCTTCCCCCAATTTGCGCATGTTTCCACGTCAATTCAGCGAAAAGAAATTCTTATACACTTTTAGTTACCCTTTTCAGTAATATTAACATTCATTCCCACAATTTACACTAATAAAAGATAACACTCATTCTCACAATTTACAGCAATAAAAATTAACTTTTATTCCCGCAACTTACACTAATGAAAATTGTAATTCATTCCCACAATTTGCGCATGATTTCGCGTCAATTCAGCGAAAACAAATTCTTGTGCACGTTTAGTTACTTTTTTTCAGTAATATTAACATTCATTCCCACAATTTACACTGATAAAAGATAACACTCATTCCCACAATTTACACCAACAAAAATTACTTTTCTTCCCGCAACCTACACAAATCAAAATGAAGATTCATTGCCACAATTTGCGCACGATTCCACGTAAATTCAGCGAAAACACATTGTTATGCACTTTTAGTTACCTTTTTCATTCATATTAACATTCATTCCCACAATTTACACTAATGAAAGATAACACTCATTTCCACAATTTACACCAACAAAAATTTACATTTATTCCCGCAACTTACAGCAATCAAAATTAGCTTTCCTTCCCCCAATTTGCGCATGATTCCACGTCAATTCAGCGAAAAGAAATTCTTATACACTTTTAGTTACCCTTTTCAGTAATATTAACATTCATTCCCACAATTTACACTAATAAAAGATAACACTCATTCTCACAATTTACAGCAATAAAAATTAACTTTTATTCCCGCAACTTACACTAATCAAAGTTAACATTCATTCCCACAATTTGCGCAAGATTCCATGTCAATTCAGCGAAAACAAATTGTTGTGCACATTTAGTTACTTTTTTTCAGTAATATTAACATTCATTCCCACAATTTACACTAATGAAAGATAACACTCATTCGCACAATTTACACTAATAAAAGATAACACTCATTCTCACAATTTACAGCAATAAAAATTAACTTTTATTCCCGCAACTTACACTAATCAAAGTTAACATTCATTCCCACAATTTGCGCAAGATTCCATGTCAATTCAGCGAAAACAAATTGTTGTGCACGTTTAGTTACTTTTTTTCAGTGATATTAACATTTTGTCATACACCTTTAGTTACTTTTTTCAGTAATATTTACATTCATTCCCACAATTTACACTAATAAAAGATAACACTCATTCCCACAATTTACACCAACAAAAATTTACTTTTCTTCCCGCAACCTACACAAATCAAAATGAAGATTCATTGCCACAATTTGCGCATGATTCCAAGGAAATTCAGCGAAAACACATTGTTATGCACTTTTAGTTACTCTTTTCAGTAATATTAACATTCATTCCCACAATTTACACTAATAAAAGTAACACTCATTCCCACAATTTACACCAATAAAAATTTAACATTTACTCCCGCAACTTACACTAATCAAAATTGACATTCATTACCACAATTTGCGCATGATTCCGCGTCAATTCAGCGAAAGCAAATTGTTATGCACTTTTAGTTACCTTTTCATTCATATTAACATTCATTCCCACAATTTGCACTAATGAAAGATAACACTCATTTCCACAATTTACACCAACAAAAATTTACTTTTATTCCCGCAACTTACACCAATCAAAATTAGCTTTCCTTCCCCCAATTTGCGCATGTTTCCACGTCAATTCAGCGAAAAGAAATTCTTATACACTTTTAGTTTCCCTTTTCAGTATATTAACATTCATTCCCACAATTTACACTAAATAAAAGATAACACTCATTCTCACAATTTACAGCAATAAAAATTAACTTTTATTCCCGCAACTTACACTAATCAAAATTGACATTCATTCCCACAATTTGCGCATGATTTCGCGTCAATTCAGCGAAAACAAATTCTTGTGCACGTTTAGTTACTTTTTTTCAGTAATATTAACATTCATTCCCACAATTTACACTGATAAAAGATAACACTCATTCCCACAATTTACACCAACAAAAATTTACTTTTCTTCCCGCAACCTACACAAATCAAAATGAAGATTCATTGCCACAATTTGCGCACGATTCCACGTAAATTCAGCGAAAACACATTGTTATGCACTTTTAGTTACCTTTTTCATTCATATTAACATTCATTCCCACAATTTACACTAATGAAAGATAACACTCATTTCCACAATTTACACCAACAAAAATTTACATTTATTCCCGCAACTTACACCAATCAAAATTAGCTTTCCTTCCCCCAATTTGCGCATGATTCCACGTCAATTCAGCGAAAAGAAATCTTATACACTTTTAGTTACCCTTTTCAGTAATATTAACATTCATTCCCACAATTTACACTAATAAAAGATAACACTCATTCTCACAATTTACAGCAATAAAAATTAACTTTTATTCCCGCAACTTACACTAATCAAAGTTAACATTCATTCCCACAATTTGCGCAAGATTCCATGTCAATTCAGCCGAAAACAAATTGTTATACACTTTTAGTTACTCTTTTCAGTAATATTAACATTCATTCCCACAATTTACACTAATAAAAATAACACTCATTCCCACAATTTACACCAATAAAAATTTAACATTTACTCCCGCAACTTATACTAATCAAAATTGACATTCATTCCCACAATTTGCGCATGATTCCGCGTCAATTCAGCGAAAGCAAAATTGTTATGCACTTTTAGTTACCTTTTTCATTCATATTAACATTCATTCCCACAATTTACACTAATGAAAGATAACACTCATTTCCACAATTTACACCAACAAAAATTTACTTTTATTCCCGCAACTTACACCAATCAAAATTAGCTTTCCTTCCCCCAATTTGGCGCATGTTTCCACGTCAATTCAGCGAAAAGAAATTCTTATACACTTTTAGTTACCCTTTTCAGTAATATTAATATCATTCCCACAATTTACACTAATAAAAGAAACACTCATTCTCACAATTTACAGCAATAAAAATTAACTTTTATTCCCGCAACTTACACTAATCAAAATTGACATTCATTCCCACAATTTGCGCATGATTTCGCGTCAATTCAGCGAAAGCAAATTGTTATGCACTTTTAGTTACCTTTTCATTCATATTAACATTCATTTCCACAATTTACTCTAATGAAAGATAACACTCATTTCCCCAATTTACACCAACAAAAATTTACTTTATTCCCGCAAACTTACACTAATCAAAATTAAGATTAAAAATTATTATTTTTATTATTTTTGCCATGTATCACAGAGCCATTGCTGCCTTTATTCACCAACATGCTGCTAGAATCGCAAAGTTGAGCAACATAGAAAAGTTGATGGGGAAAATAAGATTAGGTTTGAGTTTGACGCATTGAAAGAAACAATTAAATAGCCAAGCATACTTCCTTGCAACATGAAATATTCAAGGTTTGAAGGTGTGGAAGATGATACCTTGAAATATAGTAATTGCCATTTTACATTAACCTCGGTTTGAACTATGGACAACAAACCTTTGTTGGCATATAATGGAGTTAAGGAAACTTACACATATAAAATGGAGTTAAGGAGACGTACTTCGTTGGTCATTTTCTGTACCAAACCTACACGTCCACATCTTCGCTATCGTTAACTATAATTGAAATAAACATGAATCTCTTTGAATTATTCGAAATTGTTCGTCTCGACTAGCGCGGTATATAGATTGGATGCTGGTCACAATCTGTTGAAGCGGCAAATGCGATGTCCTCGAAGGCTTCAGGTGGCGATGCATCGGCAAGGGTGTACTGGAACCAAGACTGTCCGGGACGAGTCTTTTTTCGCTGGTTCCCACCTATCACTGGGAGTGTTGCTGGCACTCACATATTGCTGGTGTGTCGGGATGCGGTTCTCGACAGTAATAAAAACATTCATTGAGAACAAACATTGAGAATTTGTTTTCGCTGAAATGACGTGGAATCATGGGAATGAATCCTAATTTCGAACGTTACCAAAATCAGTTGGCTGAGGAGACCTCAGATGTGAGGTGAAAGCTCCCAAAATTATTTAATTTAATATATCAATTTAGTTAGCGTGTGAGTGTTTAAAAATGAATGGCAATAGAGCAAAATGAAATGTAGTTTAGGATATAACACTCGGGAGTCAATAAGAATTTTAGCAGAATCTGCTAAAAAAGAAAAATTAAGATTCATTCCCACAATTGGCGCATGATTACACGTCAATTCAGCGAAAACAAATTGCTATACACTTTTAGTTACTTTTTTCAGTAATATTAACATTCATTCCCACAATTTACACTAATAAAAGATAACACTCATTCCCACAATATACACCAATAAAAATTAACTTTTATTCCCGAAACTTACAATAATCAAAATTAACATTCATTCCCACAATTTGCGCATGATTCCACGTCAATTCAGCGAAAACAATTTGTCATACACCTTTAGTTACTTTTTTCAGTAATATTAACATTCATTCCCACAATTTCCACGAATAAAAGATAACACTCATTCCCACAATTTACACCAATAGAAATTACCTTTTTTTCCCGCAACTTACACTAATCAAAATTAACATTCATTCCCACAATTTGCGCCTGATTCCACGTCAATTCAGCGAAAACAATTTGTCATACACCTTTAGTTACTTTTTTCAGTAATATTAACATTCATTCCCACAATTTCCACGAATAAAAGATAACACTCATTCCCACAATTTACACCAATAGAAATTACCTTTTTTTCCCGCAACTTACACTAATCAAAATTAACATTCATTCCCACAATTTGCGATGGTTCCACGTCAATTCAGCGAAAACAAACTGTTATACACTTTTAGTTACTTGTTTCAGTTATTTTAAAATTCATTCCCACAATTTACACTAATAAAAGACAACACTCATTCCCACAATTGACACTAATAAAAATTAACTTTCATTCCCACAATTTACACCAATAAAAATTAACTTTTGTTCCCGCAACTTACACTAATCAAAATTAAGATTCATTCCCACAATTGGCGCAGGATTCCACGTCAATTCAGAGAAAACAAATTGTTTTCACTTTTAGTTACTTTTTTCAGTAATATTAACATTCATTCCCACAATTTACACTAATAAAAGATAACACTCACTCCCACAATTTACACCAATAAAAATTAACTTTTATTCCCGAAACTTACACTAATCAAAATTAGGATTCATTCCCATGATTCCACATCATTTCAGCGAAAATAAATTCTTATACACTTTTAGTTACTTTTTTCAGTAATATTAACATTCATTCCCACAATTTACACTAATAAAAGATAACACTCATTGCCACAGTTTACACTAATAAAAACTAACTTTCACTCCTACAATTTACACCAATAAAAATTAACTTTTGTTCCCGCAACTTTCACTAATCAAAATTAAGATTCATTCCCACAATTGGCGCATGATTCCACGTCAATTCAGCGAAAACACATTCTTATACACTTTTAGTTACTTTTTCAGTAATATTAACATTCATTCCCACATTTTCCACGAATAAAAGATAACACTCATTCCCACAATTTACACTAATAAAAACTAACTTTCACACCCACAATTTACAGCAATAAAAATTAACTTTTGTTCCCGCAACTTACACTAATCAAAATTAGGATTCATTCCCACAATTTGCGCATGATTCCGCGTCAATTCAGCGAAAGCAAATTGTTATGCACCTTTAGTTACCTTTTTCATTCATATTAACATTCATTCCCACAATTTACACTAATAAAAGATAACACTCATTTCCACAATTTACACCAATGAAAATTACCTTTTATTTCCGCAACTTACACTAATCAAAATTAACATTTATTCCCACATTTTGCGCATGATTCCACGTCAATTCAGCGAAAACAAATTGTTATGCACCTTTAGTTACTTTTTCAGTAATATTAACCTAGATTCCCACAATTTCCACGAATAAAAGATAACACTCATTCCCACAATTTACACTAATAAAAACTAACTTTCACACCCACAATTTACAGCAATAAAAATTAACTTTTGTTCCCGCAACTTACACTAATCAAAATTGACATTCATTCCCACAATTTGCGCATGATTCCGCGTCAATTCAGCGAAAGCAAATTGTTATGCACCTTTAGTTACCTTTTTCATTCATATTAACATTCATTCCCACAATTTACACTAATAAAAGATAACACTCATTCCCACAATTTACACCAATGAAAATTACCTTTTATTTCCGCAACTTACACTAATCAAAATTAACATTTATTCCAGTTTCAGTTTCATTTTTTTCAGTTTCATTTTATTATCAATCCACCCTATATACAATTTTCAACTTACAATTACAACTACTACAATAAAATTTAGACACAAACATATTACTGAAAATTAAATACACAAAAGGATACAAAATACAAAACAATATAAGGAAAAACTACAATACATTATTGTATATAAGATAGATTGATTAAGGAGGAGCTCTCTAAATAGGTAAACTAATCGAGAGAGAGCCCCCCGTAAAAACAAAGAAACTAAAAAATTAATTAAATCAAAATTACATACACCAGATAAACCTCATCAATAAGCAAATTAGATATATGAGACTATGAAATACTTTTTCAATTTAGAGCGAAAAATTGGGATCGAATCAGCAACACGTATAAAAAGTGGAATAGTGTTCCATAATTTAGAGCCAAAATATTGCACTGTTTTGAGCCCGTAAAGATTGGTTCTCCTTAGGGAAAGGAAAAGATCACCCCTGGTTGCCTGACGAGTTTGGAACCTATGCATGGAAGAGTTCGGAGTAAAGTAGTTATGAAAATATATTGGAGAGAGCTTGTTAATCACTTTGAAAACAAACGTTAAAATATTGAAATGAACCATATCTTCAAGTTTTAATATCTTTAATGAATGAAATAAAGGCGCTGATGGAGCAGTAGTTGGTTGAAATTTAATGCATCTAAGGATTTTCTTTTGTAGTAGAAATAATGGATTAAGGTAAGTGTCATAGGTAAGACCCCAAACAATAATACCATAATTTAGAAAGAAGAAACAGTGAATTATACAGACAGACAATGGTTGGCAGCGGAGTGTAATGCCTAAGCTTGAAAAAAATTCCAGTTGTTCTAGAGAGCTTTTTACTAAGTTCAATTATGTGGTATTTCCAGGACAGATGCTCATCAACAAGAACACCCAAGAATTTAACATATTTCATCCTTTTGATACTTCGTTTACCTAATTTGAGATTTATCGGTTCGGAAAGCGTCTTCTTAGGTGAATGGAATAACACAAAGCTTGTTTTGTCAATATTTAGTGCAAGTTTGTTACAATCCAACCACGATTTTACTTTATTAAGTTCTTTATTAACGGTTTTGATAAGTCTTGAGAGATCATCAGACTCAAAATAAATATTGGTGTCATCAGCAAATAAGAAGAAAGATAACAGTTTAGAAGCGTTTGGTAAGTCATTGATATAAATAAGAAATAATAAAGGGCCGAGAACTGACCCCTGAGGAACACCACAAGTTATGTCACACATTGAAGAGGATTGGCCATTTACTGAGACAAATTGTTTGCGGTTACTTAAGTATGACTTAAACCAATTTAGAGCAACTTCTCTGATCCCATAATGTTCTAGTTTACTTAAAAGGATATCATGGTTTACCGTATCAAAAGCTTTTTGGAGATCAATAAATATTCCACAGCCATAATTTTTATTATCTAAAGAAGACTTTATATTCTCTGTCAAACTGACAAGTGCATGGTCAGTGGAATGACTACTTCGAAATCCAAACTGCATATTGAACAATAATTCAAACGATTCAAGAAAATTATATATACGTTTATACATTATTTTTTCAAATATTTTACTGAAAATTGAAAGAAGGGAAATTGGTCTATAATTTGATGTTAATGTAACAAGACCTTTCTTAAATACTGGGATTACTTTGGCTAATTTAAGCTTGTCAGGGAAAATACCTGTTACAAAGGATTCATTGATTAAAGTAGATAAAGTAATTGAAATGCGAGAGTCTAAGATCTTCAACAACTTAATTGGAATACTATTAGGACCATATGATTTCCCATTCTTCAGAGACTGAATGATAGTTGATACTTCTTCAGGAGAACATGGAGAGATGAAAAAGGATTCCGAGTTTGGGTTACGTAGGTAAGATAATGGTGATTTGGGAGTTCTGGGGATTTTTTTTGTAATTTCACTGGCAATATTTGTGAAAAATTGATTAAATTCATCTGCAATTACACCTGGATCCGTAATTTGGGAACCGTTTATGTCTGTTATATGTTGAATTGTGTCCAGGTTTTTCGGTTTAAGATTGACAATATTTTTTATGCCTTTCCAAAGCATCTTCATGTTGTTCTTGTTTTCATCAAAGTATTTGTGATAGTAATTTTTCTTACTTTCTTTCAGTTCATTAACTATACGATTACGAAATAGTTTAAACGCCCTGTAAGTGGTTACAGAGTTATCGGCTTTAAGCTGCTGAAATAACTTATCTCTGACACTCATCATTTTTAAAATGCGCCTGCTAATCCAGGGCTTATTTCTTAATTTTAATTTCCTTTTATTGAGTTTTTTTCGGGGGCAGTGTGTATCAACAAGGCAGTTTAGACTGTGCAGGAAATTTTCAAATTTCACATTCAAATCACTAT
>RQOL01000312.1:0-43914 GCA_013076295.1 Sanderia malayensis
GCAACTTTTTCTTGACTTCCCACTTTAGATATTTTCCCACTTTTCCCTGACTCCCAATTTTTTCATCACTTCCCAATTTTGATGACTTCCACTTTTGATGACTTCCCACTTTTGATGACTTCCCTTTTTAATGACTTCCCACTTTGATGACTTCCCATATTTTTCTTGACTTCCCTTTTTAATGACTTCCCACTTTGACTTCCCATATTTTCTTGACTTCCCTCTTTCTGTGACTTCCCACTTTTAATGACTTCCCACTTTTTCTCGACTTCCCACTTTTGATGACTTCCCACTTTTGATGACTTCCATTTTTGACGACTTCCCACTTTTGATGACTTCCATTTTTCTTGACTACCACTTTTCATGACTTCCCACTTTTGATGACTTCCACGTTTGATGACTTCCAACTTTTGATAACTTCCACTTTTCCTCACTTCCCACTTTTGATGACTCCCTCTTTGATGATTGCAACTTTTCTTGACTTCCCATTTTAATTTCCCACTTTTGATGACTCCCAGTTTTTCATGACTTCCCACTTTTGATGACTACCCCTTTTGATGACTTCCACTTTTTATGACATTCCATTTTTTCTTGACATCCCACTTTTTCAGACTTCCCACTTTTGATGACTTCCACTTTTGATGACTTCCCACTTTTGATGACAGCCCACTTTTTCTCGACTTCCCTCTTTTTCTTGACTACCCACTTTTTCTCGACTTCCCACTTTTGATGACTTCCCACTTTTTCTTGACCTCCCACTTTTGATGACTTTCCTCTTTTGATGACTACCCGCATTTTTTTGATTTCCACTTTTGATCACCTCCCATTTTTTTTCACTTCCCACATTTTCATGACTTCCCATTTTTAATGACATCCACTTTTGTTCTCTTCCCACTTTTTGTGACTTCCCACTTTTTCCTAACCTCCCTATTTTGATGACTTCCCTTATTTTATGACTCCGCACTTTTTCTTGACTTCCCACTTTTTCATGACTTCCCACTTTTGATGACTTCCCTTTTTAATGACTTCCCACTTTTGATGACTTCCCATATTTTCTTGACTTCCTCTTTCTGTGACTTCCCACATTTAATGACTTCCCACTTTTACTCGACTTCCCACTTTTGATGACTTCCCACTTTTGATGACTTCCATTTTTGACGACTTCCCACTTTTGATGACTTCCCATTTTTTCTTGACTACCCATTTTTTCATGACTTCCCACTTTTGATGACTTCCACGTTTGATGACTTCCCACTTTTGATAACTTCCCACTTTTCCTGACTTCCCACTTTTGATGACCTCCCTCTTTTGATGATTTGCCAACTTTTTCTTGACTTCCCACTTTAGATAATTTCCACTTTCGATGACTTCCCACTTTTTCATGATTTCCCACTTTTGATGACTACCACTTTTTGATGACTTCCACTGTTTATGACATTCCATTTTTTCTTGACATCCCACTTTTTCAAGACTTCCCACTTTTGATGACTTCAACTTTTGATGACTTCCCACTTTTGATGACAGCCCACTTTTTCATGACTTCCCACTTTTGATGACTTCCCTTTTTAATGACTTCCCACTTTTGATGACTTCCCATATTTTCTTGACTTCCCTTTTTCTGTGACTTCCCACTTTTAATGACTTCCCACTTTTTCTCGACTTCCCACTTTTGATGACTTCCCACTTTTGTTGACTTCCATTTTTGACGACTTCCCACTTTTGATGACTTCCCATTTTTTCTTGACTACCCACTTTTTTCTCGACTTCCCACTTTTGATGACTTCCACTTTTTCTTGACCTCCACTTTTGATGACTTCCCTTTTTGATGACTACCCGCATTTTTTTGATTTCCCACTTTTGCTCACCTCCCATTTTTCTTCACTTCCCACATTTTCATGACTTCCCATTTTTAATGACATCCACTTTTGATCGCTTCCCACTTTTTGTGACTTCCCACTTTTTCCTAACCTCCCTATTTTGATGACTACCCTTATTTTATGACTCCGCACTTTTTCTTGACTTCCCACTTTTTCATGACTTCCCACTTTTGATGACTTCCCTTTTTAATGACTTCCCACTTTTGATGACTTCCCTTATTTCTTGACTTCCTCTTTCTGTGACTTCCACATTTAATTGACTTCCCACTTTTACTCGACTTCTTCCCACTTTTGATGACTTCCCACTTTTGATGAACTTCCATTTTTGACGACTTCCCACTTTTGATGACTTCCATTTTTTCTTGACTACCCACTTTTTCAATGACTTCCCACTTTTGATGAACTCCCACTTTTGATGACTTCCACTTTTGATGACTTCCCTTTTGATAACAGCCCACTTTTTCTGACTTCCCTTCCTTTTCTTGACTACCCACATTTTCTCGACTTCCCACTTTTGATGACTTCCCACTTTTTCTTGACTGTCCCACTTTTGATGACTTCCTCTTTTGATGATACAGGCATTTTTTCTTGACTACACCACTTTTTCATGACTTTCCCACTTTTGATGACTTCCACGTTTGATGACTTTTCACTTTTGATAACCTCCCACTTTCCTGACTCCCACTTTTTGATGACCTCCCTCTTTTGATGATTTGCATACTTTTTCTTGACTTCCCACTTTAGATATTTTCCCACTTTTTGATGACTTCCCACTTTTTCATGACCTTCCCCACTTTTGATGACTCCCACTTTTGATGACTTCCCACTTTTTATGACATTCCATTTTTCTTGACATCGCACTTTTTCAAGACTTCCCACTTTTGATGACTCCACTTTTGATGACTTCCACTTTTGATGACAACTCCACTTTTTCTTGACTTCCCTCTTTTTCTTTGACTACCCCACTTTTCTCGACTTCCCACTTTTGATGACTCCCACTTTTTCTTGACTTCCCACTTTTGATGACCTCTCTCTTTTCTTCACTACCACTTTTTCTCGACTTCCCACCTTCCGATGACTCCCACTTTTTCTTGACCTCCCACTTTTGATGACTTCCACTTTTAATGACTTCTTACTTTTCTTCACTTCCCACCTTGGATGACTCAATCTTTTTGATGTTTTTTCGCATCTTTGTTGACTTCCCACTTTTGATGATTCCCGTTTTCTTGACTTCCACTTTTTCATGACTTCCCACTTTTGATGACTTCCACGTTTGATGACTTCCCACTTTTCAAATATTCCATTTTCTTGACTTCCCACTTTTATGACTTCCCATTTTTGATGACTTCCAGTTTTAATGACTTCCCACTTTGATGACTCCCACTTTTTCCTGACTTCCCACTTTTGATGACTTCCTCTTTTGATGATTCCAACTTTTCTTGACCTCCCACTTTAGATAATTACCACTTTTGATCACCTCCCACTTTTTTGTGGACTTCCCACTTGTTCTTAACTTCCCTATTTTGATGACTTTCCTTATTTGATTACTCGCCACTTTTCTTGACTCCCAATTTTTCATCACTTCCCAATTTTGATGACTTCCACTTTTGATGACTTCCCACTTTTGATGACTTCCCACTTTTTGTGACTTCCACTTTTTCCTAACATCCCTATCTTGATGACTCCCTTAATTTATGACTCCGCACTTTTTTCTTGACATCCCACTTTTCATGACTTCCCACTTTTGATGACTTCCCTTTTTAATGACTTCCCACTTTGATGACTTCCCATATTTTCTTGACTTCCCTCTTTCCTGTGACTTCCCACTTTTAATGACTTCCCACTTTTTCTCGCCTTCCCACTTTTGATGACTTCGACTTTTGATGACTTCCATTTTTGACGACTTCCCACTTTTGATGACTTCCCATTTTTTCGACTACCCACTTTTTCATGACTTCCCACTTTTGATGACTTCGACGTTTGATGACTTCCCATTTTTGATAACTTCACACTTTTCCTGACTTCCCACTTTTGATGACCTCCCTCTTTTGATGATTTGCAACTTTTTCTTGACCTCCCACTTTAGATAATTTCCCACTTTTGATGACTTTCCACTTTTTCAAGACTTCCCACTTTTGATGACTTCCACGTTTGATGACTTCCCACTTTTGATGACAGCCCACTTTTTCTTGACTTTCCTCTTTTTCTTGACTACCCACTTTTCTCGACTTCCCACTTTTGATGACTTCCCACTTTTCTTGACCTCCCACTTTTTCATGACTTCCCACTTTTGATGACTACCACTTTGATGACTTCCCACTTTTTATGACATTCCATTTTTCTTGACATCTCACTTTTTCAAGACTTCCCCACTTTCGATGACTTCCATTTTTGATGACTTCCCACTTTGATGACAGCCCACTTTTCTTGACTTCCCTCTTTTTCTTGACTTCCCACTTTTCTTGACTTCCCACTTTTGATGACCTCTCTCTTTTTCTTCACTACCCACTTTTCTCGACTTCCCACTTTTGATGACTTCCCTCTTTTGATGATTTCCAACTTTTCTTGACCTCCCACTTTAGATAATTTGCCACTTTTGATCACCTCCCACTTTTGTAATTTCCCACTTGTTCTTAACTTCCCTATTTTGATGACTTTCCTTATTTATGACTCGCCACTTTTCCTTGACTCCCAATTTTTTCATCACTCCCAATTTTGATGACTTCCACTTTTGATGACTTCCCACTTTTGATGACTTCCCACTTTTTGTGACTTCTCACTTTTCCTAACCTCCCTATTTTGATGACTTCCCTTATTTTATGACTCCGCACTTTTTCTTGACTTCCCATTTTTCATGACTTCCCAATTTTTGATGACTTCCACTTTTGATGACTTCCCACTTTTTGTGACTTCCCACTTTTTCCTAACCTCCCTATTTTGATGACTTCCCTATTTTATGACTCCGCACTTTTTCTTGACTTCCCACTTTTTCATGACTTCCCACTTTTGATGACTTCCCTTTTTAATGACTTCCCACTTTGATGACTTCCCATATTTTCTTGACTTCCCTCTTTCTGTGAGTTCCCACTTTTAATGACTTCCCACTTTTTCTCAACTTCCCACTTTTGATGACTTCCATTTTTGACGACTTCCCACTTTTGATGACTTCCCATTTTTTCTTGACTACCCACTTTTTCATGACTTCCCACTTTGATGACTTCCACGTTTGATGACTTCCCACTTTTGATAACTTCCCACTTTCCTGACTTCCCACTTTTGATGACCTCCCTCTTTTGATGATTTGCAACTTTTTCTTGACTTCCCACTTTAGATAATTTCCCACTTTTGATGACTTTCCTCTTTTTCTTGACTACCCACTTTTTCTCGATTCCTACTTTTGATGACTTCCCACTTTTCTTCACCTCCCACTTTTGATGACTTCCCTCTTGTGATGACTTCCCGCATTTTTTTGATTTGCCACTTTTGATCACCTCCCATTTTTTTCACTTCCCACTTTTTCATGACTTCCCACTTTTGATGACATCCACTTTTGATATTTTCCAACTTTTGATGACTTCCCACTTTTGATGACTTTCCTCTTTTTCTTGACTACCCACTTATTCTCGATTTCCCACTTTTGATGACTTCCTACTTTTTCTTGACCTCCCACTTTTGATGACTTCCCTCTTTTGATGACTTACCGCATTTTTTTGATTACCCACTTTTGATCACCTCCCATTTTTTCATGACTTCCCACTTTTTCTCGAATTGCCACTTTTAATGACTTCCCACTTGATGACTTCCCACTTTTTCCTGACCTCCCACTTTTCATGACTTCCCACTTTTGATGACTTCCCATTTTTTCTTGACTTCCCACTTTTGACGACGTCCAACTTTTGATGACATCCCATTTTCTCTTGACTTCCCACTTTTTCATGACATCCCACTTTTGACGACTTCCACTTTCGATGACTTCCTACTTTTGATGACTTCCCACGTTTTCTTGACTTCCCACTTTTGAAGACTTCCCTCTTATGATGACTTCCCGCATTTTTTTGATTTCACACTTTTAATCACCTCCTATTTTCTTTCACTTCCCACTTTTTCATGACTTCCCACTTTTGATGACATCCACTTTTGATATTTTCCTACTTTTGATGACTTCCCACTTTTGATGACTTCCCTCTTTTTCTTGACTACCCACTTATTCTCGATTTCCCACTTTTGATGACTTCCTACTTTTTCTTGACCTCCCACTTTTGATGACTTCCCTCTTTTGATGACTTACCGCATTTTTTGATACCCATTTTTGATCACTCCCATTTTTTCATGACTTCCCACTTTTTCTCGACTTGCCACTTTTAATGACTTCCCACTTTGATGACTTCCCACTTTTTCCTGACCTCCCACTTTTCATGACTTCCCACTTTTGATGACTTCCCATTTTTTCTTGACTTCCCACTTTTTCATTACTTCCCACTTTTGATGATTTCCACTTTTGATGACTTCCCATTTTTTCTTGACTTCCCACTTTCTGTGACTTCCGACCTTTGATGACTTCCACTTTTGATGACTTCCCACTTTTGATGACTTCCCATTTTTTCTTGACATCCCACTTTTTCATGACTTCCCACTTTTGATGACTTCCCATTTTTTTATGACTTCCCACTTTTTCATGACTTCCCACTTTCTCATGACTTCCCACTTTTGACGACTTTCACTTTTGATTACCTCCAACTTTTGATGACTTCCCACCTTTTCTTGACTTCCTACTTTTGATGACTTCCCTCTTTTTCTTGACTACCCACTTTTTCTCGATTTCCTACTTTTGATGACTTCCCACTTTTTCTTGACCTCCACTTTTGATGACTTCCCTTTTGTGATGACTTCCCGCATTTTTTAATTTCCCACTTTTGATCACCTCCTATTTTTTTCACTTCCCACTTTTTCATGACTTCGCACTTTTGATGACATCCACTTTTGATATTTTCCCACTTTTGGCGACTTCCCACTTTTTCTTGACTTCCCACTTTCGGTGACTTCCCACTTTTGATGACATCCCGTTTTTTCCTGACTCCCCACTTTTTCATGATTTCCCACTTTTGACAACTTCCCATTTTTTCTTGACTTCCCACTTTCTGTGACTTCCAACTTTTGATGACATCCCATTTTCTCTTGACTTCCCACTTTTGATGACTTCCACTTTTGATGACTTCCCACATTTGATGACTTCACATTTTTTCTTGAGATCGCACTTTTTCATGACTTCCCACTTTTGATGACTTCCACTTTTGATGACTTCCCACTTTTGATGACATCCCATTTTTTCTTGACTTCCCACTTTCTGTGATTTCCCACTTTTGATGACATCCCACTTTTTCTTCACTTCCCACCTTGGATGACTTCAATCTTTTGATGTTTTTTCGCATCTTGTTGACTTCCCACTTTTGATGATTTCCCATTTTTCTTGACTTCCCACTTTTTCATGACTTCCCACTTTTGATGACTTCCACGTTTGATGACTTCCCACTTTTCATAACTTCCCATTTTTTGTTGACTTCCCACTTTCTGTGACTTCCCATTTTTGATGACTTCCCAGTTTTAATGACTTCCCACTTTGATGACTTCCCACTTTTTCCTGACTTTCCACTTTCGGTGACTTCCCACTTTTGATGACATCCCGTTTTTTCCTGACTCCCCACTTTTTCATGATTTCCCACTTTTGACAACTTCCCATTTTTTCTTGACTTCCCACTTTCTGTGACTTCCAACTTTTGATGACATCCCATTTTCTCTTGACTTCCCACTTTTGATGACTTCCACTTTTGATGACTTCCCACTTTGATGACTTCCCTCTTTTGATGATTTCCAACTTTTTCTTGACCTCCCACTTTAGATAATTTACCACTTTTGATCACCTCCCTCTTTTTGTGACTTCCCACTTTTGATGACTACCACTTTTGATGACTTCCCACTTTTTATGACATTCCATTTTTTCTTGACATCCCACTTTTTCAAGACTTCCCACTTTTGATGACTTCCACTTTTGATATTTTCCCACTTTTGGCGACTTCCCACTTTTTCTTGACTTCCCACTTTCGGTGACTTCCCACTTTTGATGACATCCCGTTTTTTCCTGACTCCCCACTTTTTCATGATTTCCCACTTTTGACAACTTCCCATTTTTTCTTGACTTCCCACTTTCTGTGACTTCCAACTTTTGATGACATCCCATTTTCTCTTGACTTCCCACTTTTGATGACTTCCACTTTGATGACTTCCCACTTTTGATGACATCCCATTTTTTCTTGACTTCCCACTTTCTGTGATTTCCCACTTTTGATGACATCCCATTTTTTCTTGACTTCCCCCTTTTTCATGACTTCCCACTTTCGATGACCTCCACTTTTGATGACTTCCCACTTTTTCTTGACTTCCCACTTTTGATGACCTCTCTCTTTTTCTTCACTACCCACTTTTTCTCGACTTCCCACCTTCGATGACTTCCCACTTTTTCTTGACCTCCCACTTTTGATGACTTCCCACTTTTAATGACTTCTCACTTTTTCTTCACTTCCCACCTTGGATGACTCCAATCTTTTGATGTTTTTTCGCATCTTGTTGACTTCCCACTTTTGATGATTTCCCATTTTTCTTGACTTCCCACTTTTTCATGACTTCCCACTTTTGATGACTTCCACGTTTGATGACTTCCCACTTTTCATAACTTCCCATTTTTTGTTGACTTCCCACTTTCTGTGACTTCCCATTTTTGATGACTTCCCAGTTTTAATGACTTCCCACTTTGATGACTTCCCACTTTTTCCTGACTTCCCACTTTTGATGACTTCCCTCTTTTGATGATTTCCAACTTTTTCTTGACCTCCCATATTAGATAATTTACCACTTTTGATCACCTCCCTCTTTTTGTGACTTCCCACTTTTGATGACTACCACTTTTGATGACTTCCCACTTTTTATGACATTCCATTTTTTCTTGACATCCCACTTTTTCAAGACTTCCCACTTTTGATGACTTCCACTTTTGATGACTTCCCACTTTTGATGACAGCCCACTTTTTCTTGACTTCCCTCTTTTTCTTGACTACCCACTTTTTCTCGACTTCCCACTTTTGATGACTTCACACTTTTTCTTGACCTCCCACTTTTGATGACTTCCCATATTTTCTTGACTTCCCTCTTTCTGTGACTTCCCACTTTTAATGACTTCCCACTTTTTCTTGACTACCCACTTTTCCTGACTTCCCACTTTTGATGACCTCCCTCTTTTGATGATTTGCAACTTTTTCTTGACTTCCCACTTTAGATAATTTCCCACTTTTGATAACTTCCCACTTTTTCAAGACTTCCCACTTTTGATGACTTCCACTTTTGATGACTTCCCACTTTTGATGACAGCCCACTTTTTCTTGACTTCCCTCTTTTTCCTGACTACCCACTTTTTCTCGACTTCCCACTTTTGATGACTTCACACTTTTTCTTGACCTCCCACTTTTGATGACTTCCCTCTTTTGATGACTACCCGCATTTTTTTGATTTCCCACTTTTGATCACCTCCCATTTTTTTTCACTTCCCACATTTTGATGACTTCCCATTTTTAATGACATCCACTTTTGATCTCTTCCCACTTTTTGTGACTTCCCACTTTTTCCTAACCTCCCTATTTTGATGACATCCCTTATTTTATGACTCCGCACTTTTTCTTGACTTCCCACTTTTTCATGACTTCCCACTTTTGATGACTTCCCTTTTTAATGACTTCCCACTTTTGATGACTTCCCATATTTTCTTGACTTCCCTCTTTCTGTGACTTCCCACATTTAATGACTTCCCACTTTTACTCGACTTCCCACTTTTGATGACTTCCCACTTTTGATGACTTCCATTTTTGACGACTTCCCACTTTTGATGACTTCCCATTTTTTCTTGACTACCCACTTTTTCATGACTTCCCACTTTTGATGACTTCCACGTTTGATGACTTCCCACTTTTGATAACTTCCCACTTTTCCTGACTTCCCACTTTTGATGACCTCCCTCTTTTGATGATTTGCAACTTTTTCTTGACTTCCCACTTTAGATAATTTCCCACTTTCGATGACTTCCCACTTTTTCATGACTTCCCACTTTTGATGACTACCACTTTTGATGACTTCCCACTTTTTATGACATTCCATTTTTTCTTGACTACCCACTTTTTCTCGACTTCCCACTTTTCATGACTTCACACTTTTTCTTGACCTCCCACTTTTGATGACTTCCCTCTTTTGATGACTACCCGCATTTTTTTGATTTCCCGCATTTGATCACCTCCCATTTTTTTCACTTCCCACATTTTCATGACTTCCCATTTTTAATGACATCCACTTTTGATCTCTTCCCACTTTTTGTGACTTCCCACTTTTTCCAAACCTCCCTATCTTGATGACTTCCCTTATTTTATGACTCCGCACTTTTTCTTGACTTCCCACTTTTTCATGACTTCCCACTTTTGATGACTTCCCTTTTTAATGACTTCCCACTTTTGATGACTTCCCATATTTTCTTGACTTCCCTCTTTCTGTTACTTCCCACATTTAATGACTTCCCACTTTTCCTCGACTTCCCACTTTTGATGACTTCCCACTTTTGATGACTTCCATTTTTGACGACTTCCCACTTTTGATGACTTCCCATTTTTTCTTGACTACCCACTTTTTCAAGACTTCCCACTTTTGATGACTTCCACGTTTGATGGCTTCCCATTTTTGATAACTTCCCACTTTTCCTGACTTCCCACTTTTGATGACCTCCCTCTTTTGATGATTTGCAACTTTTGATGACTTCCATTTTTGACGACTTCCCACTTTTGATGACTTCCACTTTTGATGACTTCCCATTTTTTCTTGACTACCCACTTTTTCATGACTTCCCACTTTTGACGACTTCCACTTTTGATTACCTCCAACTTTTGATGACTTCCCACTTTTTCTTGACTTCCTACTTTTGATGACTTCCCTCTTTTTCTTGACTTCCCTCTTTTTCTTGAATTTACCACTTTTGATCACCTCCCTCTTTTTGTGACTTACCACTTTTGATGACTTCCCACTTTTTATGACATTCCATTTTTTCTTGACATCCCACTTTTTCAAGACTTCCCACTTTTGATGACTTCCACTTTTGATATTTTCCCACTTTTGGCGACTTCCCACTTTTTCTTGACTTTCCACTTTCGGTGACTTCCCACTTTTGATGACATCCCGTTTTTTCCTGACTCCCCACTTTTCATGATTTCCCACTTTTGACAACTTCCCATTTTTTCTTGACTTCCCACTTTCTGTGACTTCCAACTTTTGATGACATCCCATTTTCTCTTGACTTCCCACTTTTGATGACTTCCACTTTTGATGACTTCCCACATTTGATGACTTCACATTTTTTCTTGAGATCGCACTTTTTCATGACTTCCCACTTTTGATGACTTCCACTTTTGATGACTTCCCACTTTTGATGACATCCCATTTTTTCTTGACTTCCCACTTTCTGTGATTTCCCACTTTTGATGACATCCCATTTTTTCTTGACTTCCCCCTTTTTCATGACTTCCCACTTTCGATGACCTCCACTTTTGATGACTTCCCACTTTTTCTTGACTTCCCACTTTTGATGACCTCTCTCTTTTTCTTCACTACCCACTTTCTCTCGACTTCCCACCTTCGATGACTTCCCACTTTTTCTTGACCTCCCACTTTGATGACTTCCCACTTTTAATGACTTCTCACTTTTTCTTCACTTCCCACCTTGGATGACTTCAATCTTTTGATGTTTTTTCGCATCTTGTTGACTTCCCACTTTTGATGATTTCCCATTTTTCTTGACTTCCCACTTTTTCATGACTTCCCACTTTTGATGACTCCCACGTTTGATGACTTCCCACTTTTCATAACTTTTCATAACTTAATTTTTTGTTGACTTCCCACTTTCTGTGACTTCCCATTTTTGATGACTTCCCCGTTTTAATGACTTCCCACTTTGATGACTTCCCACTTTTTCCTGACTTCCCACTTTTGATGACTTCCCTCTTTTGATGATTTCCAACTTTTTCTTGACCTCCCACCTTAGATAATTTACCACTTTTGATCACCTCCCTCTTTTTGTGACTTCCCACTTTTGATGACTACCACTTTTGATGACTTCCCACTTTTTATGACATTCCATTTTTTCTTGACATCCCACTTTTTCAAGACTTCCCACTTTTGATGACTTCCACTTTTGATGACTTCCCACTTTTGATGACAGCCCACTTTTTCTTGACTTCCCTCTTTTTCTTGACTACCCACTTTTTCTCGACTTCCCACTTTTGATGACTTCACACTTTTTCTTGACCTCCCACTTTTGATGACTTCCCATATTTTCTTGACTTCCCTCTTTCTGTGACTTCCCACTTTTAATGACTTCCCACTTTTTCTTGACTACCCACTTTTCCTGACTTCCCACTTTTGATGACCTCCCTCTTTTGATGATTTGCAACTTTTTCTTGACTTCCCACTTTAGATAATTTCCCACTTTCGATGACTTCCCACTTTTTCATGACTTCCCACTTTTGATGACTACCACTTTTGATGTCTTCCCACTTTTTATGACATTCCATTTTTTCTTGACTACCCACTTTTTCTCGACTTCCCACTTTTCATGACTTCACACTTTTTCTTGACCTCCCACTTTTGATGACTTCCCACTTTTGATGACTTCCCACTTTTGATGACTTCCATTTTTGACGACTTCCCACTTTTGATGACTTCCCATTTTTTCTTGACTACCCACTTTTTCAAGACTTCCCACTTTTGATGACTTCCACGTTTGATGACTTCCCACTTTTGATAACTTCCCACTTTTCCTGACTTCCCACTTTTGATGACCTCCCTCTTTTGATGATTTGCAACTTTTTCTTGACTTCCCACTTTAGATAATTTCCCACTTTCGATGACTTCCCACTTTTTCATGACTTCCCACTTTTGATGACTACCACTTTTGATGACTTCCCACTTTTTATGACATTCCATTTTTTCTTGACATTCCACTTTTTCAAGACTTCCCACTTTTGATGACTTCCACTTTTGATGACTTCCCACTTTTGATGACAGCCCACTTTTTCATGACTTCCCACTTTGGATGACTTCCCTTTTTAATGACTTCCCACTTTTGATGACTTCCCATATTTTCTTGACTTCCCTCTTTCTGTTACTTCCCACATTTAATGACTTCCCACTTTTCCTCGACTTTCCACTTTTGATGACTTCCCACTTTTGATGACTTCCCACTTTTGATGACTTCCATTTTTGACGACTTCCCACTTTTGATGACTTCCCATTTTTTCTTGACTACCCACTTTTTCAAGACTTCCCACTTTTGATGACTTCCACGTTTGATGACTTCCCACTTTTGATAACTTCCCACTTTTCCTGACTTCCCACTTTTGATGACCTCCCTCTTTTGATGATTTGCAACTTTTTCTTGACTTCCCACTTTAGATAATTTCCCACTTTCGATGACTTCCCACTTTTTCATGACTTCCCACTTTTGACGACTTCCACTTTTGATTACCTCCAACTTTTGATGACTTCCTACTTTTTCTTGACTTCCTACTTTTGATGACTTCCCTCTTTTTCTTGACTACCCACTTTTTCTCGATTTCCTACTTTTGATGACTTCCCACTTTTTCTTGACCTCCCACTTTTGATGACTTCCCTTTTGTGATGACTTCCCGCATTTTTTAATTTCCCACTTTTGATCACCTCCTATTTTTTTTCACTTCCCACTTTTTCATGACTTCGCACTTTTGATGACATCCACTTTTGATATTTTCCCACTTTTGGCGACTTCCCACTTTTTCTTGACTTCCCACTTTCGGTGACTTCCCACTTTTGATGACATCCCGTTTTTTCCTGACTCCCCACTTTTTCATGATTTCCCACTTTTGACAACTTCCCATTTTTTCTTGACTTCCCACTTTCTGTGACTTCCAACTTTTGATGACATCCCATTTTCTATTGACTTCCCACTTTTGATGACTTCCACTTTTGATGACTTCCCACCTTTGATGACTTCACATTTTTTCTTGAGATCGCACTTTTTCATGACTTCCCACTTTTGATGACTTCCACTTTTGATGACTTCCCACTTTTGATGACATCCCATTTTTTCTTGACTTCCCACTTTCTGTGATTTCCCACTTTTGATGACATCCCATTTTTCTTGACTTCCCCCTTTTTCATGACTTCCCACTTTCGATGACCTCCACTTTTGATGACTTCCCACTTTTTCTTGACTTCCCACTTTTGATGACCTCTCTCTTTTTCTTCACTACCCACTTTTTCTCGACTTCCCACCTTCGATGACTTCCCACTTTTTCTTGATCTCCCACTTTTGATGACTTCCCACTTTTAATGACTTCTCACTTTTTCTTCACTTCTCACCTTGGATGACTTCAATCTTTTGATGTTTTTTCGCATCTTGTTGACTTCCCACTTTTGATGATTTCCCATTTTTCTTGACTTCCCACTTTTTCATGACTTCCCACTTTTGATGACTTCCCTCTTTTGATGATTTCCAACTTTTTCTTGACCTCCCACTTTAGATAATTTACCACTTTTGATCACCTCCCTTCTTTTGTGACTTCCCACTTTTGATGACTACCACTTTTGATGACTTCCCACTTTTTATGACATTCCATTTTTTCTTGACATCCCACTTTTTCAAGACTTCCCACTTTTGATGACTTCCACTTTTGATGACTTCCCACTTTTGATGACAGCCCATTTTTTCTTGACTTCCCTCTTTTTCTTGACTACCCACTTTTTCTCGACTTCCCACTTTTGATGACTTCACACTTTTTCTTGACCTCCCACTTTTGATGACTTCCCATATTTTCTTGACTTCCCTCTTTCTGTGACTTCCCACTTTTAATGACTTCCCACTTTTTCTTGACTACCCACTTTTCCTGACTTCCCACTTTTGATGACCTCCCTCTTTTGATGATTTGCAACTTTTTCTTGACTTCCCACTTTAGATAATTTCCCACTTTTGATGACTTCCCACTTTTTCATGACTTCCCACTTTTGATGACTACCACTTTTGATGACTTCCCACTTTTTATGACATTCCATTTTTTCTTGACATCCCACTTTTTCAAGACTTCCCACTTTTGATGACTTCCACTTTTGATGACTTCCCACTTTTGATGACAGCCCACTTTTTCTTGACTTCCCTCTTTTTCTTGACTACCCACTTTTTCTCGACTTCCCACTTTTGATGACTTCACACTTTTTCTTGACCTCCCACTTTTGATGACTTCCCTCTTTTGATGACTACCCGCATTTTTTTGATTTCCCACTTTTGATCACCTCCCATTTTTTTTCACTTCCCACATTTTCATGACTTTCCCATTTTTAATGACATCCACTTTTGATCTCTTCCCACTTTTTGTGACTTCCCACTTTTTCCTAACCTCCCTATTTTGATGACTTCCCTTATTTTATGACTCCGCACTTTTTCTTGACTTCCCACTTTTTCATGACTTCCCACTTTTGAGGACTTCCCTTTTTAATGACTTCCCACTTTTGATGACTTCCCATATGTTCTTGACTTCCCTCTTTCTGTGACTTCCCACATTTAATGACTTCCCACTTTTCCTCGACTTCCCACTTTTGATGACTTCCCACTTTTGATGACTTCCATTTTTGACGACTTCCCACTTTTGATGACTTCCCATTTTTTCTTCACTACCCACTTTTTCATGACTTCCCACTTTTGATGACTTCCACGTTTGATGACTTCCCACTTTTGATAACTTCCCACTTTTCCTCACTTCCCACTTTTGATGACCTCCCTCTTTTGATGATTTGCAACTTTTTCTTGACTTCCCACTTTAGATAATTTCCCATATTCGATGACTTCCCACTTTTTCATGGACTTCCCACTTTTGATGACTACCACTTTTGATGACTTCCCACTTTTATGACATTCCATTTTTTCTTGACATCCCACTTTTTCAAGACTTCCCACTTTTGATGACTTCCACTTTTGATGACTTCCCACTTTTGATGACAGCCCACTTTTTCTTGATTTCCCTCTTTTTCTTGACTACCCACTTTTTCTCGACTTCCCACTTTTGATGACTTCACACTTTTTCTTGACCTCCCACTTTTGATGACTTCCCTCTTTTGATGACTACCCGCATTTTTTTGATTTCCCACTTTTGATCACCTCCCATTTTTTTTCACTTCCCACATTTTCATGACTTCCCATTTTTAATGACATCCACTTTTGATCTCTTCCCACTTTTTGTGACTTCCCACTTTTTCCTAACCTCCCTATTTTGATGACTTCCCTTATTTTATGACTCCGCACTTTTTCTTGACTTCCCACTTTTTCATGACTTCCCACTTTTGAGGACTTCCCTTTTTAATGACTTCCCACTTTTGATGACTTCCCATATGTTCTTGACTTCCCTCTTTCTGTGACTTCCCACATTTAATGACTTCCCACTTTTCCTCGACTTCCCACTTTTGATGACTTCCCACTTTTGATGACTTCCATTTTTGACGACTTCCCACTTTTGATGACTTCCCATTTTTTCTTCACTACCCACTTTTTCATGACTTCCCACTTTTGATGACTTCCACGTTTGATGACTTCCCACTTTTGATAACTTCCCACTTTTCCTCACTTCCCACTTTTGATGACCTCCCTCTTTTGATGATTTGCAACTTTTTCTTGACTTCCCACTTTAGATAATTTCCCATATTCGATGACTTCCCACTTTTTCATGACTTCCCACTTTTGATGACTACCACTTTTGATGACTTCCCACTTTTTATGACATTCCATTTTTTCTTGACATCCCACTTTTTCAAGACTTCCCACTTTTGATGACTTCCACTTTTGATGACTTCCCACTTTTGTTGACAGCCCACTTTTTCATGACTTCCCACTTTTGATGACTTCCCTTTTTAATGACTTCCCACTTTTGATGACTTCCCATATTTTCTTGATTTCCCTCTTTCTGTGACTTCCCACTTTTAATGACTTCCCACTTTTTCTCGACTTCCCACTTTTGATGACTTCCCACTTTTGATGACTTCCCACTTTTGATGACTTCCATTTTTGACGACTTCCCACTTTTGATGACTTCCCATTTTTTCTTCACTACCCACTTTTTCATGACTTCCCACTTTTGATGACTTCCACGTTTGATGACTTCCCACTTTTGATAACTTCCCACTTTTCCTGACTTCCCACTTTTGATGACCTCCCTCTTTTGATGATTTGCAACTTTTTCTTGACTTTCCACTTTAGATAATTTCCCACTTTTGATGACTTCCCAGTTTTTCATGACTTCCCACTTTTGATGACTACCACTTTTGATGACTTCCCACTTTTTATGACATTCCATTTTTTCTTGACATCCCTTTTTTGCAAGACTTCCCACTTTTGATGACTTCCACTTTTGATGACTTCCCACTTTTGATGACAGCCCACTTTTTCTTGACTTCCCTCTTTTTCTTGACTACCCACTTTTTATCGACTTCCCATTTTTGATGACTTCCCACTTTTTCTTGACCTCCCACTTTTGATGACTTCCCTCTTTTGATGACTACCCGCATTTTTTTGATTTCCCACTTTTGATCACCTCCCATTTTTTTTCACTTCCCACATTTTCATGACTTCCCATTTTTAATGACATCCACTTTTGATCTCTTCCCACTTTTTGTGACTTCCCACCTTTTCCTAACCTCCCTATTTTGATGACTTCCCTTATTTTATGACTCCGCACTTTTTCTGGACTTCCCACTTTTCATGACTTCCCACTTTTGATGACTTCCCTTTTTAATGACTTCCCACTTTTGATGACTTCCCATATTTTCTTGACTTCCCTCTTTCTGTGACTTCCCACATTTAATGACTTCCCACTTTTACTCGACTTCCCACTTTTGATGACTTCCCACTTTTGATGACTTCCATTTTTGACGACTTCCCACTTTTGATGACTTCCCATTTTTTCTTGACTACCCACTTTTTCATGACTTCCCACTTTTGATGAGTTCCACGTTTGATGACTTCTCACTTTTGATAACTTCCCACTTTTCCTGACTTCCCACTTTTGATGACCTCCCTCTTTTGATGACTACCCGCATTTTTTTTATTTCCCACTTTTGATCACCTCCCATTTTTTTTCACTTCCCACATTTTCATGACTTCCCATTTTTAATGACATCCACTTTTGATCTCTTCCCACTTTTTGTGACTTCCACTTTTGATGACTTCCCACTTTTGTTGACAGCCCAGTTTTTCATGACTTCCCACTTTTGATGACTTCCCTTTTTAATGACTTCCCACTTTTGATGACTTCCCATATTTTCTTGACTTCCCTCTTTCTGTGACTTCCCACTTTTAATGACTTCCCACTTTTTCTCGACTTCCCACTTTTGATGACTTCCCACTTTTGATGACTTCCATTTTTGACGACTTCCCACTTTTGATGACTTCCCATTTTTTCTTGACTACCCACTTTTTCATGACTTCCCACTTTTGATGACTTCCACGTTTGATGACTTCCAACTTTTGATAAGTTCCCACTTTTCCTAACTTCCCACTTTTGATGACCTCCCTCTTTTGATGATTTGCAACTTTTTCTTGACTTTCCACTTTAGATAATTTCCCACTTTTGATGACTTCCCAGTTTTTCATGACTTCCCACTTTTGATGACTACCACTTTTGATGACTTCCCACTTTTTATGACATTCCATTTTTTCTTGACATCCCTTTTTTGCAAGACTTCCCACTTTTGATGACTTCCTCTTTTGATGACTTCCCACTTTTGATGACAGCCCACTTTTTCTTGACTTCCCTCTTTTTCTTGACTACCCACTTTTTATCGACTTCCCACTTTTGATGACTTCCCACTTTTTCTTGACCTCCCACTTTTGATGACTTCCCTCTTTTGATGACTACCCGCATTTTTTTGATTTCCCACTTTTGATCACCTCCCATTTTTTTTCACTTCCCACATTTTCATGACTTCCCATTTTTAATGACATCCACTTTTGATCTCTTCCCACTTTTTGTGACTTCCCACTTTTTCCTAACCTCCCTATTTTGATGACTTCCCTTATTTTATGACTCCGCACTTTTTCTGGACTTCCCACTTTTTCATGACTTCCCACTTTTGATGACTTCCCTTTTTAATGACCTCCCACTTTTGATGACTTCCCATATTTTCTTGACTTCCCTCTTTCTGTGACTTCCCACATTTAATGACTTCCCACTTTTACTCGACTTCCCACTTTTGATGACTTCCCACTTTTGATGACTTCCATTTTTGACGACTTCCCACTTTTGATGACTTCCCATTTTTTCTTGACTACCCACTTTTTCATGACTTCCCACTTTTGATGAGTTCCACGTTTGATGACTTCTCACTTTTGATAACTTCCCACTTTTCCTGACTTCCCACTTTTGATGACCTCCCTCTTTTGATGACTACCCGCATTTTTTTTATTTCCCACTTTTGATCACCTCCCATTTTTTTTCACTTCCCACATTTTCATGACTTCCCATTTTTAATGACATCCACTTTTGATCTCTTCCCACTTTTTGTGACTTCCCACTTTTTCCTAACCTCCCTATTTTGATGCCTTCCCTTATTTTATGACTCCGCACTTTTTCTTGACTTCCCACTTTTTCATGACTTCCCACTTTTGATGACTGCCCTTTTTAATGACTTCCCACTTTTGATGACTTCCCATATTTTCTTGACTTCCCTCTTTCTGTTACTTCCCACATTTAATGACTCCCCACTTTTCCTCAACTTCCCACTTTTGATGACTTCCCACTTTTGATGACTTCCATTTTTGACGACTTCCCACTTTGATGACTTCCCATTTTTTCTTGACTACCCACTTTTTCATGACTTCCCACTTTTGATGACTTCCACGTTTGATGACTTCCCACTTTTGATAACTTCCCACTTTTCCTGACTTCCCACTTTTGATGACCTCCCTCTTTTGATGATTTGCAACTTTTTCTTGACTTCCCACTTTAGATAATTTCCCACTTTCGATGACTTCCCACTTTTTCTTGACTTCCCTCTTTTTCTTGACTACCCACTTTTTCTCGACTTCCCACTTTTGATGACTTCCCACTTTTTCTTGACCTCCCACTTTTGATGACTTCCCTCTTTTGATGACTACCCGCATTTTTTTGATTTCCCACTTTTGATCACCTCCCATTTTTTTTCACTTCCCACATTTTCATGACTTCCCATTTTTAATGACATCCACTTTTGATCTCTTCCCACTTTTTGTGACTTCCCACTTTTTCCTAACCTCCCTATTTTGATGACTTCCCTTATTTTATGACTCCGCACTTTTTCTTGACTTCCCACTTTTTCATGACTTCCCACTTTTGATGACTTCCCTTTTTAATGACTTCCCACTTTTGATGACTTCCCATATTTTCTTGACTTCCCTCTTTCTGTGACTTCCCACATTTAATGACTTCCACTTTTACTCGACTTCCCACTTTTGATGACTTCCCACTTTTGATGACTTCCATTTTTGACGACTTCCCACTTTTGATGACTTCCCATTTTTTCTTGACTACCCACTTTTTCATGACTTCCCACTTTTGATGACTTCCACGTTTGATGACTTCCCACTTTTGATAACTTCCCACTTTTTATGACATTCCATTTTTTCTTGACATCCCACTTTTTCAAGACTTCCCACTTTTGATGACTTCCACTTTTGATGAATTCCCACTTTTGATGACAGCCCACTTTTCATGACTTCCCACTTTTGATGACTTCCCTTTTTAATGACTTCCCACTTTTGATGACTTCCCATATTTTCTTGACTTCCCTCTTTCTGTACCTCCCACTTTTAATGACTTCCCACTTTTTCTCGACTTCCCACTTTTGATGACTTCCGACTTTTGATGACTTCCATTTTTGACGACTTCCCACTTTTGATGACTTCCCATTTTTTCTTCACTACCCACTTTTTCATGACTTCCCACTTTTGATGACTTCCACGTTTGATGACTTCCAACTTTTGATAACTTCCCACTTTTCCTGACTTCCCACTTTTGATGACCTCCCTCTTTTGATGATTTGCAACTTTTTCTTGACTTCCCACTTTAGACAATTTCCCACTTTTGATGACTTCCCAGTTTTTCATGACTTCCCACTTTTGATGACTACCACTTTTGATGACTTCCCACTTTTTATGACATTCCATTTTTTCTTGACATCCCACTTTTTCAAGACTTCCCACTTTTGATGACTTCCACTTTTGATGACTTCCCACTTTTGATGACAGCCCACTTTTTCTTGACTTCCCTCTTTTTCTTGACTACCCACTTTTTCTCGACTTCCCACTTTTGATGACTTCCCACTCTTTCTTGACCTCCCACTTTTGATGACTTCCCTCTTTTGATGACTACCCGCATTTTTTTGATTTCCCACTTTTGATCACCTCCCATTTTTTTTCACTTCCCACATTTTCATGACTTCCCATTTTTAATACATCCACTTTTGATCTCTTCCCACTTTTTGTGACTTCCCACTTTTTCCTAACCTCCCTATTTTGATGACTTCCCTTATTTATGATCCGAACTTTTTCTTGACTTCCACTTTTATGACTTCCCACTTTTGATGACTTCCCTTTTTAATGACTTCCCACTTTTGATGACTTCCCATATTTTCTTGACTTCCCTCTTTCTGTGACTTCCCACATTTAATGACTTCCCACTTTTACTCGACTTCCCACTTTTGATGACTTCCCACTTTTGATGACTTCCATTTTTGACGACTTCCCACTTTCGATGACTTCCCATTTTTTCTTGACTACCCACTTTTTCATGACTTCCCACTTTTGATGACTTCCCACTTTTGATGACTTCCATTTTTGACGACTTCCCACTTTGATGACTTCCCATTTTTTCTTGACTACCCACTTTTTCATGACTTCCCACTTTTGATGACTTCCACGTTTGATGACTTCCCACTTTTGATAACTTCCCACATTTCCTGACTTCCCACTTTTGATGACCTCCCTCTTTTGATGATTTGCAACTTTTTCTTGACTTCCCACTTTAGATAATTTCCCACTTTCGATGACTTCCCACTTTTTCTTGACTTCCCTCTTTTTCTTGACTACCCACTTTTTCTCGACTTCCCACTTTTGATGACTTCCCACTTTTTCTTGACCTCCCACTTTTGATGACTTCCCTCTTTTGATGACTACCCGCATTTTTTTGATTTCCCACTTTTGATCACCTCCCATTTTTTTCACTTCCCACATTTTCATGACTTCCCATTTTTAATGACATCCACTTTTGATCTCTTCCCACTTTTTGTGACTTCCCACTTTTTCCTAACCTCCCTATTTTGATGACTTCCCTTATTTTATGACTCCGCACTTTTTCTTCACTTCCCACTTTTTCATGACTTCCCACTTTTGATGACTTCCCTTTTTAATGACTTCCCACTTTTGATGACTTCCCATATTTTCTTGACTTCCCTCTTTCTGTGACTTCCCACATTTAATGACTTCCCACTTTTACTCGACTTCCCACTTTTGATGACTTCCCACTTTTGATGACTTCCATTTTTGACGACTTCCCACTTTTGATGACTTCCCATTTTTTCTTGACTACCCACTTTTTCATGACTTCCCACTTTTCATGACTTCCACGTTTGATGACTTCCCACTTTTGATAACTTCCCACTTTTTATGACATTCCATTTTTTCTTGACATCCCACTTTTTCAAGACTTCCCACTTTTGATGACTTCCACTTTTGATGACTTCCCACTTTTGATGACAGCCCACTTTTTCATGACTTCCCACTTTTGATGACTTCCCTTTTTAATGACTTCCCACTTTTGATGACTTCCCATATTTTCTTGACTTCCCTCTTTCTGTGACCTCCCACTTTTAATGACTTCCCACTTTTTCTCGACTTCCCACTTTTGATGACTTCCGACTTTTGATGACTTCCATTTTTGACGACTTCCCACTTTTGATGACTTCCCATTTTTCCTCACTACCCACTTTTTCATGACTTCCCACTTTTGATGACTTCCACGTTTGATGACTTCCAACTTTTGATAACTTCCCACTTTTCCTGACTTCCCACTTTTGATGACCTCCCTCTTTTGATGATTTGCAACTTTTTCTTGACTTCCCACTTTAGACAATTTCCCACTTTTGATGACTTCCCAGTTTTTCATGACTTCCCACTTTTGATGACTACCACTTTTGATGACTTCCCACTTTTTATGACATTCCATTTTTTCTTGACATCCCACTTTTTCAAGACTTCCCACTTTTGATGACTTCCACTTTTGATGACTTCCCACTTTTGATGACAGCCCACTTTTTCTTGACTTCCCTCTTTTTCTTGACTACCCACTTTTTCTCGACTTCCCACTTTGATGACTTCCCACTTTTTCTTGACCTCCCACTTTTGATGACTTCCCTCTTTTGATGACTACCCGCATTTTTTTGATTTCCCACTTTTGATCACGTCCCATTTTTTTTTCACTTCCCACATTTTCATGACTTCCCATTTTTAATGACATCCACTTTTGATCTCTTCCCACTTTTTGTGACTTCCCACTTTTTCCTAACCTCCCTATTTTGATGACTTCCCTTATTTTATGACTCCGAACTTTTTCTTGACTTCCCACTTTTTCATGACTTCCCACTTTTGATGACTTCCCTTTTTAATGACTTCCCACTTTTGATGACTTCCCATATTTTCTTGACTTCCCTCTTTCTGTGACTTCCCACATTTAATGACTTCCCACTTTTACTCGACTTCCCACTTTTGATGACTTCCCACTTTTGATGACTTCCATTTTTGACGACTTCCCACTTTCGATGACTTCCCATTTTTTCTTGACTACCCACTTTTTCATGACTTCCCACTTTTGATGACTTCCACGTTTGATGACTTCCCACTTTTGATAACTTCCCACTTTTCCTGACTTCCCACTTTTGATGACCTCCCTCTTTTGATGATTTGCAACTTTTTCTTGACTTCCCACTTTAGATAATTTCCCACTTTCGATGACTTCCCACTTTTTCATGACTTCCCACTTTTGATGACTACCACTTTTGATGACTTCCCACTTTTTATGACATTCCATTTTTTCTTGACATCCCACTTTTTCAAGACTTCCCACTTTTGATGACTTCCACTTTTGATGACTTCCCACTTTTGATGACAGCCCACTTTTTCTTGACTTCCCTCTTCTTCTTGACTACCCACATTTTCTCGACTTCCCACTTTTGATGACTTCCCACTTTTTCTTGACCTCCCACTTTTGATGACTTCCCTCTTTTGATGACTACAGGCATTTTTTCTTGACTACCCACTTTTTCACGACTTCCCACCTTCGATGACTTCCCACTTTTTCTTGACCTCCCACTTTTGATGACTTCCCACTTTTAATGACTTCTCACTTTTTCTTCACTTCCCACCTTGGATGACTTCAATCTTTTGATGTTTTTTCGCATCTTGTTGACTTCCCACTTTTGATGATTTCCCATTTTTCTTGACTTCCCACTTTTTCATGACTTCCCACTTTTGATGACTTCCACGTTTGATGACTTCCCACTTTTCATAACTTCCCATTTTTTCTTGACTTCCCACTTTCTGTGACTTCCCATTTTTGATGACTTCCCAGTTTTAATGACTTCCCACTTTGATGACTTCCCACTTTTTCCTGACTTCCCACTTTTGATGACTTCCCTCTTTTGATGATTTCCAACTTTTTCTTGACCTCCCACTTTAGATAATTTACCACTTTTGATCACCTCCCACTTTTTGTGACTTCCCACTTGTTCTTAACTTCCCTATTTTGATGACTTTCCTTATTTGATTACTCGCCACTTTTCCTTGACTCCCAATTTTTTCATCACGTCCCAATTTTGATGGCTTCCACTTTTGATGACTTCCCACTTTTGATGACTTCCCACTTTTTGTGACTTCCCACTTTTTCCTAACCTCCCTATTTTGATGACTTCCCTTATTTTATGACTCCGCACTTTTTCTTGACTTCCCACTTTGTCATGACTTCCCACTTTTGATGACTTCCCTTTTTAATGACTTCCCACTTTTGATGACTTCCCACTTTTTGTGACTTCCCACTTTTTCCTAACCTCCCTATTTTGATGACTTCCCTTATTTTATGACTCCGCACTTTTTCTTGACTTCCCACTTTTTCATGACTTCCCACTTTTGATGACTTCCCTTTTTAATGACTTCCCACTTTTGATGACTTCCCATATTTTGTTGACTTCCCTCTTTCTGTGACTTCCCACTTTTAATGACTTCCCACTTTTTCTCGACTTCCCACTTTTGATGACTTCCCACTTTTGATGACTTCCATTTTTGACGACTTCCCACTTTTGATGACTTCCCATTTTTTCTTGACTACCCACTTTTTCATGACTTCCCACTTTTGATGACTTCCACGTTTGATGACTTCCCACTTTTGATAACTTCCCACTTTTCCTGACTTCCCACTTTTGATGACCTCGCTCTTTTGATGATTTGCAACTTTTTCTTGACTTCCCACTTTAGATAATTTCCCACTTTCGATGACTTCCCACTTTTTCATGACTTCCCACTTTTGATGACTACCACTTTTGATGACTTCCCACTTTTTATGACATTCCATTTTTTCTTGACATCCCACTTTTTCAAGACTTCCCACTTTTGATGACTTCCACTTTTGATGACTTCCCACTTTTGATGACAGCCCACTTTTTCTTGACTTCCCTCTTTTTCTTGACTACCCACATTTTCTCGACTTCCCACTTTTGATGACTTCCCACTTTTTCTTGACCTCCCACTTTTGATGACTTCCCTCTTTTGATGACTACCGGCATTTTTTCTTGACTACCCACTTTTTCATGACTTCCCACTTTTGATGACTTCCACGTTTGATGACTTCCCGCTTTTGATAACTTCCCACTTTTCTTGACTTCCCACTTTTGATGACCTCCCTCTTTTGATGATTTGCAACTTTTTCTTGACTTCCCACTTTAGATAATTTCCCACTTTTGATGACTTCCCACTTTTTCATGACTTCCCACTTTTGATGACTACCACTTTTGATGACTTCCCACTTTTTATGACATTCCATTTTTTCTTGACATCCCACTTTTTCAAGACTTCCCCCTTTTGATGACTTCCACTTCTGATGACTTCCCACTTTTGATGACAGCCCACTTTTTCTTGACTTCCCTCTTTTTCTTGACTACCCACTTTTTCTCGACTTCCCACTTTTGATGACTTCCCACTTTTTCTTGACTTCCCACTTTTGATGACCTTTCTCTTTTTCTTCACTACCCAATTTTTCTCGACTTCCCACCTTCGATGACTTCCCACTTTTTCTTGACCTCCCACTTTTGATGACTTCCCATTTTTAATGACTTCTCACTTTTTCTTCACTTCCCACCTTGGATGACTTCAATCTTTTGATGTTTTTTCGCATCTTGTTGACTTCCCACTTTTAATGATTTCCCATTTTTCTTGACTTCCCACTTTTTCATGACTTCCCACTTTTGATGACTTCCACGTTTGATGACTTCCCACTTTTCATAACTTCCCATTTTTTCTTGACTTCCCACTTTCTGTGACTTCCCATTTTGATGACTTCCCAGTTTTAATGACTTCCCACTTTGATGACTTCCCACTTTTTCCTGACTTCCCACTTTTGATGACTTCCCTCTTTTGATGATTTCCAACTTTTTCTTGACCTCCCACTTTAGATAATTTACCACTTTTGATCACCTCCCACTTTTGTGACTTCCCACTTGTTCTTAACTTCCCTATTTTGATGACTTTCCTTATTTGATTACTCGCCACTTTTCCTTGACTCCCAATTTTTTCATCACTTCCCAATTTTGATGACTTCCACTTTTGATGACTTGCCACTTTTGATGACTTCCCACTTTTTGTGACTTCCCACATTTTCCTAACATCCCTATTTTGATGACTTCCCTTATTTTATGACTCCGCACTTTTTCTTGACTTCCCACTTTTTCATGACTTCCCACTTTTGATGACTTCGCTTTTTAATGACTTCCCACTTTTCCTGACTTCCCACTTTTGATGACCTCCCTTTTTTGATGATTTGCAACTTTTTCTTAACTTCCCACTTTAGATAATTTCCCACTTTTTCATGACTTCCCACTTTTGATGACTCCCACTTTTGATGACTTCCCACTTTTTATGACATTCCATTTTTTCTTGACATCCCACTTTTTCAAGACTTCCCACTTTTGATGACTTCCACTTTTGATGAATTCCCACTTTTGATGACAACCCACTTTTTCTTGACTTCCCTCTTTTTCTTGACTACCCACTTTTTCTCGACTTCCCACTTTTGATGACTTCCCACTTTAGCTTGACTTCCCACTTTTGATGACCTCTCTCTTTTTCTTCACTACCCACTTTTTCTCGACTTCCCACCTTCGATGACTTCCCACTTTCTCTTGACCTCCCACTTTTGATGACTTCCCACTTTTAATGACTTCTCACTTTTTCTTCACTTCCCACCTTGGATGACTTCAATCTTTTGATGTTTTTTCGCATCTTGTTGACTTCCCACTTTTGATGATTTCCCATTTTTCTTGACTTCCCACTTTTTCATGACTTCCCACTTTTGATGACTTCCACGTTTGATGACTTCCCACTTTTCATAACTTCCCATTTTTTCTTGACTTCCCACTTTCTGTGACTTCCCATTTTTGATGACTTCCCAGTTTTAATGACTTCCCACTTTGATGACTTCCCACTTTTTCCTGACTTCCCACTTTTGATGACTTCCCTCTTTTGATGATTTCCAACTTTTTCTTGACCTCCCACTTTAGATAATTTACCAATTTTGATCACCTCCCACTTTTTGTGACTTCCCACTTGTTCTTAACTTCCCTATTCTGATGACTTTCCTTATTTGATTACTCGCCACTTTTCCTTGACTCCCAATTTTTTCATCACTTCCCAATTTTGATGACTTCCACTTTTGATGACTTCCCACTTTTGATGACTTCCCACTTTTTGTGACTTCCCACTTTTTCCTAACATCCCTATTTGATGACTTCCCTTATTTTATGACTCCGCACTTTTCTTGACTTCCCACTTTTTCATGACTTCCCACTTTTGATGACTTCCCTTTTAATGACTTCCCACTTTTGATGACTTCCCATATTTTCTTGACTTCCCTCTCTTGTGACTTCCCACTTTTAATGACTTCCCACTTTCTCTCGACTTCCCACTTTTGATGACTTCCGTCTTTTGATGACTTCCATTTTTGACGACTTCCCACTTTTGATGACTTCCCATTTTTTCGACTACCCACTTTTTCATGACTTCCCACTTTTGATGACTTCCACGTTTGATGACTTCCCACTTTTGATAACTTCCCACTTTTCCTGACTTCCCACTTTTGATGACCTCCCTCTTTTGATGATTTGCAACTTTTTCTTGACCTCCCACTTTAGATAATTTCCCACTTTTGATGACTTTCCACTTTTTCAAGACTTCCCACTTTTGATGACTTCCACTTTTGATGACTTCCCACTTTTGATGACAGCCCACTTTTTCTTGACTTTCCTCTTTTTCTTGACTACCCACTTCTTCTCGACTTCCCACTTTTGATGACTTCCCACTTTTTCTTGACCTCCCACTTTTTCATGACTTCCCACTTTTGATGACTACCACTTTTCATGACTTCCCACTTTTTATGACATTCCATTTTTTCTTGACATCTCACTTTTTCAAGACTTCCCACTTTCGATGACTTCCACTTTTGATGACAACCCACTTTTTCTTGACTTCCCTCTTTTTCTTGACTACCCACTTTTTCTCGACTTCCCACTTTTGATGACTTCCCACTTTTTCTTGACTTCCCACTTTTGATGGCCTCTCTCCTTTTCTTCACTACCCACTTTTTCTCGATTTCCCACTTTTGATGATTTCCCTCTTTTGATGATTTCCAACTTTTTCTTGACCTCCCACTTTAGATAATTTGCCACTTTTGATCACCTCCCACTTTTTGTAACTTCCCACTTGTTCTTAACTTCCCTATTTTGATGACTTTCTTTATTTGATGACTCGCCACTTTTCCTTGACTCCCAATTATTTCATCACTTCCCAATTTTGATGACTTCCACTTTTGATGACTTCCCACTTTTGATGACTTCCCACTTTTTGTGACTTCCCACTTTTTCCTAACCTCCCTATTTTGATGACTTCCCTTATTTTATGACTCCGCACTTTTTCTTGACTTCCCACTTTTTCATGACTTCCCACTTTTGATGACTTCCCTTTTTAATGACTTCCCACTTTTGATGACTTCCCATATTTTGTTGACTTCCCTCTTTCTGTGACTTCCCACTTTTAATGACTTCCCACTTTTTCTCGACTTCCCACTTTTGATGACTTCCCACTTTTGATGACTTCCATTTTTGACGACTTCCCACTTTTGATGACTTCCCATTTTTTCTTGACTACCCACTTTTTCATGACTTCCCACTTTTGATGACTTCCACGTTTGATGACTTCCCTTTTTTGATAACTTCCCACTTTTCCTGACTTCCCACTTTTGATGACCTCCCTCTTTTGATGATTTGCAACTTTTTCTTGACTTCCCACTTTAGATAATTTCCCACTTTCGATGACTTCCCACTTTTTCATGACTTCCCACTTTTGATGACTACCACTTTTGATGACTTCCCACTTTTTATGACATTCCATTTTTTCTTGACATCCCACTTTTTCAAGACTTCCCACTTTTGATGACTTCCACTTTTCATGACTTCCCACTTTTGATGACAGCCCACTTTTTCTTGACTTCCCTCTTTTTCTTGACTACCCACATTTTCTCGACTTCCCACTTTTGATGACTTCCCACTATTTCTTGACCTCCCACTTTTGATGACTTCCCTCTTTTGATGACTACCGGCATTTTTTCTTGACTACCCACTTTTTCATGACTTCCCACTTTTGATGACTTCCACGTTTGATGACTTCCCACTTTTGATAACTTCCCACTTTTCCTGACTTCCCACTTTTGATGACCTCCCTCTTTTGATGATTTGCAACTTTTTCTTGACTTCCCACTTTTGATGACTTCCACGTTTGATGACTTCCCACTTTTGATAACTTCCCACTTTTCCTGACTTCCCACTTTTGATGACCTCCCTCTTTTGATGATTTGCAACTTTTTCTTGACCTCCCACTTTAGATAATTTCCAACTTTTGATGACTTTCCACTTTTTCAAGACTTCCCACTTTTGATGACTTCCACTTTTGATGGCTTCCCACTTTTGATGACAGCCCACTTTTTCTTGACTTTCCTCTTTTTCTTGACTACCCACTTCTTCTCGACTTCCCACTTTTGATGACTTCCCACTTTTTCTTGACCTCCCACTTTTTCATGACTTCCCACTTTTGATGACTACCACTTTTGATGACTTCCCACTTTTTATGACATTCCTTTTTTTCTTGACATCTCACTTTTTCAAGACTTCCCACTTTCGATGACTTCCACTTTTGATGACAGCCCACTTTTTCTTGACTTCCCTCTTTTTCTTGACTACCCACTTTTTCTCGACTTCCCACTTTTGATGACTTCCCACTTTTTCTTGACTTCCCACTTTTGATGACCTCTCTCTTTTTCTTCACTACCCATTTTTCTCGATTTCCCACTTTTGATGACTTCCCTCTTTTGATGATTTCCAACTTTTTCTTGACCTCCCACTTTAGATAATTTGCCACTTTTGATCACCTCCCACTTTTTGTAACTTCCCACTTGTTCTTAACTTCCCTATTTTGATGACTTTCCTTATTTGATGACTCGCCACTTTTCCTTGACTCCCAATTTTTTCATCACTTCCCAATTTTGATGACTTCCACTTTTGATGACTTCCCACTTTTGATGACTTCCCACTTTTTGTGACTTCCCACTTTTTCCTAACCTCCCTATTTTGATGACTTCCCTTATTTTATGACTCCGCACTTTTTCTTGACTTCCCACTTTTTCATGACTTCCCACTTTTGATGACTTCCCTTTTTAATGACTTTCCACTTTTGATGACTTCCCATATTTTGTTGACTTCCCTCTTTCTGTGACTTCCCACTTTAAATGACTTCCGACTTTTTCTCGACTTCCCACTTTTGATGACTTCCCACTTTTGATGACTTCCATTTTTGACGACTTCCCACTTTTGATGACTTCCCATTTTTTCTTGACTACCCACTTTTTCATGACTTCCCACTTTTGATGACTTCCACGTTTGATGACTTCCCTTTTTTGATAACTTCCCACTTTTCCTGCTTCCTACTTTTGATGACCTCCCTCTTTTGATGATTTGCAACTTTTTCTTGACTTCCCACTTTAGATAATTTCCCACTTTCGATGACTTCCCACTTTTTCATGACTTCCCACTTTTGATGACTACCACTTTTGATGACTTCCCACTTTTTATGACATTCCATTTTTTCTTGACATCCCACTTTTTCAAGACTTCCCACTTTTGATTACTTCCACTTTTCATGACTTCCCACTTTTGATGACAGCCCACTTTTTCTTCACTTCCCTCTTTTTCTTGACTACCCACATTTTCTCGACTTCCTACTTTTGATGACTTCCCACTATTTCTTGACCTCCCACTTTGATGACTTCCCTCTTTTGATGACTACCGGCATTTTTTCTTGACTACCCACTTTTTCATGACTTCCCACTTTTGATGACTTCCACGTTTGATGACTTCCCACTTTTGATAACTTCCCACTTTTCCTGACTTCCCACTTTTGATGACCTCCCTCTTTTGATGATTTGCAACTTTTTCTTGACTTCCCACTTTAGATAATTTCCCACTTTTGATGACTTCCCACTTTTTCATGACTTCCCACTTTTGATGACTACCGCTTTTGATGACTTCCCACTTTTTATGACATTCCATTTTTTCTTGACATCCCACTTTTTCAAGACTTCCCCCTTTTGATGACTTCCACTTCTGATGACTTCCCACTTTTGATGACAGCCCACATTTTCTTGACTTCCCTCTTTTTCTTGACTACCCACTTTTTCTCGACTTCCCACTTTTGATGACTTCCCACTTTTTCTTGACTTCCCACTTTTGATGACCTCTCTCTTTTTCTTCACTACCCACTTTTTCTCGACTTCCCACCTTCGATGACTTCCCACTTTTTCTTGACCTCCCACTTTTGATGACTTCCCATTTTTAATGACTTCTCACTCTTTCTTCACTTCCCACCTTGGATGACTTCAATCTTTTGATGTTTTTTCGCATCTTGTTGACTTCCCACTTTTGATGATTTCCCATTTTTTCTTGACTTCCCACTTTCTGTGACTTCCCATTTTTGATGACTTCCCAGTTTTAATGACTTCCCACTTTGATGATTTCCCACTTTTTCCTGACTTCCCACTTTTGATGACTTCCCTCTTTGATGATTTCCAACTTTTTCTTGACCTCCCACTTTAGATATTTTACCACTTTTGATCACCTCCCACTTTTTGTGACTTCCCACTTGTTCTTAACATCCCTATTTTGATGACTTCCCTTATTTTATGACTCCGCACTTTTTCTTGACTTCCCACTTTTTCATGACTTCCCTCTTTTGATGACTTCCCTTTTTAATGACTTCCCACTTTTGATGACGTCCCATATTTTCTTGACTTCCCTCTTTCTGTGACTTCCCACTTTTAATGACTTCCCACTTTTTCTCGACTTCCCACTTTTGATGACTTCCGTCTTTTGATGACTTCCATTTTTGACGACTTCCCACTTTTGATGACTTCCCATTTTTTCGACTACCCACTTTTTCATGACTTCCCACTTTTGATGACTTCCACGTTTGATGACTTCCCACTTTTGATAACTTCCCACTTTTCCTGACTTCCCACTTTTGATGACCTCCCTCTTTTGATGATTTGCAACTTTTTCTTGACCTCCCACTTTAGATAATTTCCCACTTTTGATGACTTTCCACTTTTTCAAGACTTCCCACTTTTGATGACTTCCACTTTTGATGACTTCCCACTTTTGATGACAGCCCACTTTTTCTTGACTTTCCTCTTTTTCTTGACTACCCACTTTTTCTCGATTTCCCACTTTTGATGACTTCCCACTTTTTCTTGACCTCCCACTTTTTCATGACTTCCCACTTTTGATGACTACCACTTTTGATGACTTCCCACTTTTTATGACATTCCATTTTTTCTTGACATCTCACTTTTTCAAGACTTCCCACTTTCGATGACTTCCACTTTTGATGACTTCCCATTTTTGATGACAGCCCACTTTTCTTGACTTCCCTCTTTTCTTCACTACCCACTTTTCTCGACTTCCCACTTTTGATGACTTCCCACTTTTTCTTGACTTCCCACATTTGATGACCTCTCTCTTTTTCTTCAGTACCCACTTTTTCTCGATTTCCCACTTTTGATGACTTCCCTCTTTTGATGATTTCCAACTTTTTCTTGACCTCCCACTTTAGATAATTTGCCACTTTTGATCACCTCCCACTTTTTGTAACTTCCCACTTGTTCTTAACTTCCCTATTTTGATGACTTTCCTTATTTGATGACTCGCCACTTTTCCTTGACTCCCATTTTTTTCATCACTTCCCAATTTTGATGACTTCCACTTTTGATGACTTCCCACTTTTGATGACTTCCCACTTTTTGTGACTTCCCACTTTTTCCTAACCTCCCTATTTTGATGACTTCCCTTATTTTATGACTCCGCACTTTTTCTTGACTTCCCACTTTTTCATGACTTCCCACTTTTGATGACTTCCCTTTTTAATGACTTCCCACTTTTGATGACTTCAACGTTTGATGACTTCCCACTTTTGATGACTTTCCATTTTTTCTTGACTTCCCACTTTTTGTGACTTCCCATTTTTGATGACTTCCCACTTTTAATGATTTCTCATTTTTTCTTTTCTTCCCACTTTTCCTTGACTTCCCTCTTTTGATGACTTCAACGTTTGATGACTTCCCACTTTTGATGACTTTCCATTTTTTCTTGACCTCCCACTTTTGATGACTTCCCATTTTTAATGACTTCTCACTTTTTCTTCACTTCCCACCTTGGATGACTTCAATCTTTTGATGTTTTTTCGCATCTTGTTGACTTCCCACTTTTGATGATTCCCATTTTCTTGACTTCCCACTTTTTCATGACTTCCCACTTTTGATGACTTCCACGTTTGATGACTTCCCACTTTTCATAACTTCCCATTTTTTTTGACTTCCCACTTTCTGTGACTTTCCATTTTTGATGACTTCCCAGTTTTAATGACTTCCCACTTTGATGACTTCCCACTTTTTCCTGACTTCCCACTTTTGATGACTTCCCTCTTTTGATGATTTCCAACTTTTTCTTGACCTCCCACTTTAGATAAGTTGCCACTTTTGATCACCTCCCACCTTTTGTAACTTCCAACTTGTTCTTAGCTTCCCTATTTTGATGACTTCCCTTATTTTATGACTCCGCACTTTTTCTTCACTTCCCACTTTTTCATGACTTCCCACTCTTGATGACTTCCCTTTTTAATGACTTCCCACTTTTGATGACTTCCCATATTTTCTTGACTTCCCTCTTTCTGTGACTTCCCACTTTTAATGACTTCCCACTTTTTCTCGACTTCCCACTTTTGATGACTTCCCACTTTTGATGACTTCCATTTTTGACGACTTCCCACTTTTGATGACTTCCCATTTTTTCTTGACTACCCACTTTTTCATGACTTTCCACTTTTGATGACTTCCACGTTTGATGACTTCCCATTTTTGATAACTTCCCACTTTTCCTGACTTCCCACTTTTGATGACCTCCCTCTTTTGATGATTTGCAACATTTTCTTGACTTCCCACTTTAGATAATTTCCCACTTTTGATGCCTTCCCACTTTTCATGACTTCCCACTTTTGATGACTACCACTTTTGATGACTTCCCACTTTTTATGACATTCCATTTTTTCTTGACATCCCACTTTTTCAAGACTTCCCACTTTTGATGACTTCCACTTTTGATGACTTCCCACTTTTGATGACAGCCCACTTTTTCTTGACTTCCCTCTTTTTCTTGTCTACCCACTTTTTCTCGACTTCCCACTTTTGATGACTTCCCACTTTTTCTTGACCTCCCACTTTTGATGACTTCCCTCTTTTGATGACTACCTGCATTTTTTTGATTTCCCACTTTTGATCACCTCCCATTTTTTTTCACTTCCCACATTTTCATGACTTCCCATTTTTATTGACATCCACTTTTGATCTCTTCCCACTTTTTGTGACTTCCCACTTTTTCCTAACCTCTTTATTTTGATGACTTCCCTTATTTTATGATTCCGCACTTTTTCTTGACTTCCCACTTTTTCATGACTTCCCACTTTTGATGACTTCCCTTTTTAATGATTTCCCACTTTTGATGACTTCCCACTTTTTCCTGACTTCCCACTTTTGATGACTTCCCTCTTTTGATGATTTCCAACTTTTTCTTGACCTCCCACTTTAGATAAGTTGCCACTTTTGATCACCTCCCACCTTTGTAACTTCCAACTTGTTCTTAGCTTCCCTATTTTGATGACTTCCCTTATTTTATGACTCCGCACTTTTTCTTCACTTCCCACTTTTTCATGACTTCCCACTTTTGATGACTTCCCTTTTTAATGACTTCCCACTTTTGATGACTTCCCATATTTTCTTGACTTCCCTCTTTCTGTGACTTCCCACTTTTAATGACTTCCCACTTTTTCTCGACTTCCCACTTTTGATGACTTCCCACTTTTGATGACTTCCATTTTTGACGACTTCCCACTTTTGATGTCTTCCCATTTTTTCTTGACTACCCACTTTTTCATGACTTCCCACTTTTGATGACTTCCACGTTTGATGACTTCCCATTTTTGATAACTTCCCACTTTTCCTGACTTCCACTTTTGATGACCTCCCTCTTTTGATGATTTGCAACATTTTCTTGACTTCCCACTTTAGATAATTTCCCACTTTTGATGCCTTCCCACTTTCATGACTTCCCACTTTTGATGACTACCACTTTTGATGACTTCCCACTTTTATGACATTCCATTTTTTCTTGACATCCCACTTTTTCAAGACTTCCCACTTTTGATGACTTCCACTTTTGATGACTTCCCACTTTTGATGACAGCCCACTTTTTCTCGACTTCCCACTTTTGATGACTTCCCACTTTTTCTTGACCTCCCACTTTTGATGACTTCCCTCTTTTGATGACTACCTGCATTTTTTTGATTTCCCACTTTTGATCACCTCCCATTTTTTTTTCACTTCCCACATTTTCATGACTTCCCATTTTTTATTGACATCCACTTTTGATCTCTTCCCACTTTTTGTGACTTCCCACTTTTTCCTAACCTCTTTATTTGATGACTTCCCTTATTTGATTCCGCACTTTTTCTTGACTTCCCACTTTTTCATGACTTCCCACTTTTGATGACTTCCCTTTTTAATGACTTCCCACTTTTGATGACTTCCCATATTTTCTTGACTTCCCACTTTTGATGACTTACCACTTTTGATGACTTCCATTTTTGACGACTTCCCACTTTTGGCGACTTCCCACATTTTCCTGACTGCCCACTTTCGGTGACTTCCCACTTCCCAGATTTTTTCTTGACTTCCCACTTTCTGTGACTTCCAACTTTTGATGACATCCCATTTTCTCTTGACTTCCCACTTTTTCATGACTTCCAACTTTTGACGACTTTCACTTTCGATGACTTCCCACTTTTGATGACTTCCCACGTTTTCTTGACTTCCCACTTTTGATGACATCCCATTTTTTCCTGACTCCCCACTTTTTCATAATTTCCCACTTTTGACGACTCCCCATTTTTTCTTGACTTCTCACTTTCTGTGACTTCCAACTTTTGATGACATCCCATTTTCTTTTGACTTTTCACTTTTGATGACTTCCACTTTTGATGACTTCCCACTTTTGATGACTTCACATTTTTTCTTGAGATCGCACTTTTTCATGACTTCCCACTTTTGATGACTTCCACTTTTGATGACTTCCCACTTTTGATGACATCCCATTTTTTCTTGACTTCCCACTTTCTGTGATTTCCCACTTTTGATGACATCCCATTTTTTCTTGACTTCCCCCTTTTTCATGACTTCCCACTTTCGATGACCTCCACTTTTGATGACTTCCCACTTTTTCTTCACTTCCCACTTTTGATGACCTCTCTATTTTTCTTCACTACCCCACTTTTTCTCGACTTCCCACCTTCGATGACTTCCCACTTTTTCTTGACCTCCCACTTTTGATGACTTCCCACTTTTAATGACTTCTCACTTTTTCTTCACTTCCCACCTTGGATTACTTCAATCTTTTGATGTTTTTTCGCATCTTGTTGACTTCCCACGTTTGATGATTTCCCATTTTTCTTGACTTCCCACTTTTCATGACTTCCCACTTTAGATAATTTCCCACTTTTGATGACTTCCCAGTTTTTCATGACTTCCCACTTTGATGACTACCCCCTTTTGATGACTTCCCACTTTTTATGACATTCCATTTTTTCTTGACATCCCACTTTTTCAAGACTTCCCACTTTTGATGACTTCCACTTTTGATGACTTCCCACTTTTGATGACAGCCCACTTTTTCTCGACTTCCCTCTTTTTCTTGACTACCCACTTTTTCTCGACTTCCCACTTTTGATGACTTCCCATTTTTTCTTGACTACCCACTTTTTCATGACTTCCCACTTTTGATGACTTCCACGTTTGATGACTTCCCACTTTTGATAACTTCCCACTTTTTCCTGACTTCCCACTTTTGATGACCTCCCTCTTTTTGATGATTTGCAACTTTTCTTGACTTCCCACTTTAGATATTTTCCCACTTTTGATGACTTCCCACTTTTTCATGACTTCCCACTTTTGATGACTCCCACTTTTGATGACTTCCCACTTTTTATGACATTCCATTTTTTCTTGACATCGCACTTTTTCAAGACTTCCCACTTTTGATGACTTCCACTTTTGATGACTTCCCACTTTTGATGACAACCCACTTTTTCTTGACTTCCCTCTTTTTCTTGACTACCCACTTTTTCTCGACTTCCCACTTTTGATGACTTCCCACTTTTTCTTGACTTCCCACTTTTGATGACCTCTCTCTTTTTCTTCACTACCCACTTTTCTCGACTTCCCACCTTCGATGACTTCCCACTTTTTCTTGACCTCCCACTTTTGATGACTTCCCACTTTTAATGACTTCTTACTTTTTCTCACTTCCCACCTTGGATGATTCAATCTTTTGATGTTTTTTCGCATCTTGTTGACTTCCCCCTTTTGATGATTTCCCGTTTTTCTTGACTTCCCACTTTTTCATGACTTCCCACTTTTGATGACTTCCACGTTTGATGACTTCCCACTTTTCATAACTTCCCATTTTTTCTTGACTTCCCCACTTTATGTGACTTCCCATTTTTGATGACTTCCCAGTTTTAATGACTTCCCACTTTGATGACTTCCCACTTTTCCTGACTTCCACTTTTGATGACTTCCCTCTTTTGATGATTTCCAACTTTTTCTTGACCTCCCACTTTAGATAATTTACCACTTTTGATCACCTCCCACTTTTTGTGTCTTCCCACTTGTTCTTAACTTCCCTATTTTGATGACTTTCCTTATTTGATTACTCGCCACTTTTCTTGACTCCCAATTTTTTCATCACTTCCCAATTTTGATGACTTCCACTTTTGATGACTTCCCACTTTTGATGACTTCCCACTTTTTGTGACTTCCCACTTTTTCCTAACATCCCTATCTTGATGACTTCCCTTAATTTATGACTCCGCACTTTTTCTTGACATCCCACTTTTTCATGACTTCCCACTTTTGATGACTTCCCTTTTTAATGACTTCCCACTTTTGATGACTTCCCATATTTTCTTTGACTTCCCTCTTTCTGTGACTTCCCACTTTTAATGACTTCCCACTTTTTCTCGCCTTCCCACTTTTGATGACTTCCGACTTTTGACGACTTCCATTTTTGACGACTTCCCACTTTTGATGACTTCCCATTTTTTCGACTACCCACTTTTTCATGACTTCCCACTTTTGATGACTTCGACGTTTGATGACTTCCCATTTTTGAATAACTTCACACTTTTCCTGACTTCCCACTTTTGATGACCTCCCTCTTTTGATGATTTGCAACTTTTTCTTGACCTCGCCACTTTAGATAATTTCCCACTTTTGATGACTTTCCACTTTTTCAAGACTTCCCACTTTTGATGACTTCCACGTTTGATGACTTCCCACTTTTGATGACAGCCCACTTTTTCTTGACTTTCCTCTTTTTCTTGACTACCCACTTTTTCTCGACTTCCCACTTTTGATGACTTCCCTTTTTAATGACTTCCCACTTTTGATGACTTCCCATATTTTCTTGACTTCCCACTTTTGATGACTTACCACTTTTGATGACTTCCATTTTTGACGACTTCCCACTTTTGGCGACTTCCCACATTTTCCTGACTGCCCACTTTCGGTGACTTCCCACTTCCCAGATTTTTTCTTGACTTCCCACTTTCTGTGACTTCCAACTTTTGATGACATCCCATTTTCTCTTGACTTCCCACTTTTTCATGACTTCCAACTTTTGACGACTTTCACTTTCGATGACTTCCCACTTTTGATGACTTCCCACGTTTTCTTGACTTCCCACTTTTGATGACATCCCATTTTTTCCTGACTCCCCACTTTTTCATAATTTCCCACTTTTGACGACTCCCCATTTTTTCTTGACTTCTCACTTTCTGTGACTTCCAACTTTTGATGACATCCCATTTTCTTTTGACTTTTCACTTTTGATGACTTCCACTTTTGATGACTTCCCACTTTTGATGACTTCACATTTTTTCTTGAGATCGCACTTTTTCATGACTTCCCACTTTTGATGACTTCCACTTTTGATGACTTCCCACTTTTGATGACATCCCATTTTTTCTTGACTTCCCACTTTCTGTGATTTCCCACTTTTGATGACATCCCATTTTTTCTTGACTTCCCCCTTTTTCATGACTTCCCACTTTCGATGACCTCCACTTTTGATGACTTCCCACTTTTTCTTCACTTCCCACTTTTGATGACCTCTCTATTTTTCTTCACTACCCACTTTTTCTCGACTTCCCACCTTCGATGACTTCCCACTTTTTCTTGACCTCCCACTTTTGATGACTTCCCACTTTTAATGACTTCTCACTTTTTCTTCACTTCCCACCTTGGATTACTTCAATCTTTTGATGTTTTTTCGCATCTTGTTGACTTCCCACGTTTGATGATTTCCCATTTTTCTTGACTTCCCACTTTTTCATGACTTCCCACTTTAGATAATTTCCCACTTTTGATGACTTCCCAGTTTTTCATGACTTCCCACTTTTGATGACTACCCCTTTTGATGACTTCCCACTTTTTATGACATTCCATTTTTTCTTGACATCCCACTTTTTCAAGACTTCCCACTTTTGATGACTTCCACTTTGATGACTTCCCACTTTTGATGACAGCCCACTTTTTCTCGACTTCCCTCTTTTTCTTGACTACCCACTTTTCTCGACTTCCCACTTTTGATGACTTCCCATTTTTTCTTGACTACCCACTTTTTCATGACTTCCCACTTTTGATGACTTCCACGTTTGATGACTTCCCACTTTTGATAACTTCCCACTTTTCCTGACTTCCCACTTTTGATGACCTCCCTCTTTTGATGATTTGCAACTTTTTCTTGACTTCCCACTTTAGATATTTTCCCACTTTTGATGACTTCCCACTTTTTCATGACTTCCCACTTTTGATGACTCCCACTTTTGATGACTTCCCACTTTTTATGACATTCCATTTTTTCTTGACATCGCACTTTTTCAAGACTTCCCACTTTTGATGACTTCCACTTTTGATGACTTCCCACTTTTGATGACAACCCACTTTTTCTTGACTTCCCTCTTTTTCTTGACTACCCACTTTTTCTCGACTTCCCACTTTTGATGACTTCCCACTTTTTCTTGACTTCCCACTTTTGATGACCTCTCTCTTTTTCTTCACTACCCACTTTTTCTCGACTTCCCACCTTCGATGACTTCCCACTTTTTCTTGACCTCCCACTTTTGATGACTTCCCACTTTTAATGACTTCTTACTTTTTCTTCACTTCCCACCTTGGATGACTTCAATCTTTTGATGTTTTTTCGCATCTTGTTGACTTCCCACTTTTGATGATTTCCCGTTTTTCTTGACTTCCCACTTTTTCATGACTTCCCACTTTTGATGACTTCCACGTTTGATGACTTCCCACTTTTCATACTTCCCATTTTTTCTTGACTTCCCACTTTATGTGACTTCCCATTTTTGATGACTTCCCAGTTTTAATGACTTCCCACTTTGATGACTTCCCACTTTTGATGATTTCCAACTTTTTCTTGACCTCCCACTTTAGATAATTTACCACTTTTGATCACCTCCCACTTTTTGTGTCTTCCCACTTGTTCTTAACTTCCCTATTTTGATGACTTTCCTTATTTGATTACTCGCCACTTTTCTTGACTCCCAATTTTTTCATCACTTCCCAATTTTGATGACTTCCACTTTTGATGACTTCCCACTTTTGATGACTTCCCACTTTTTGTGACTTCCCACTTTTTCCTAACATCCCTATCTTGATGACTTCCCTTAATTTATGACTCCGCACTTTTTCTTGACATCCCACTTTTTCATGACTTCCCACTTTTGATGACTTCCCTTTTTAATGACTTCCCACTTTTGATGACTTCCCATATTTTCTTGACTTCCCTCTTTCTGTGACTTCCCACTTTTAATGACTTCCCACTTTTTCTCGCCTTCCCACTTTTGATGACTTCCGACTTTTGACGACTTCCATTTTTGACGACTTCCCACTTTTGATGACTTCCCATTTTTTCGACTACCCACTTTTTCATGACTTCCCACTTTTGATGACTTCGACGTTTGATGACTTCCCATTTTTGATAACTTCACACTTTTCCTGACTTCCCACTTTTGATGACCTCCCTCTTTTGATGATTTGCAACTTTTCTTGACCTCCCACTTTAGATAATTTCCCACTTTTGATGACTTTCCACTTTTTCAAAGACTTCCCACTTTTGATGACTTCCACGTTTGATGACTTCCCACTTTTGATGAACAGCCCACTTTTTTCTTGACTTTCCTCTTTTTCTTGACTACCCACTTTTTCTCGACTTCCCACTTTTGATGACTTTCCACTTTTTCTTGACCTCCCACTTTTTCATGACTTCCCACTTTTGATGACTACCACTTTTGATGACTTCCCATATTTTATGACATTCCATTTTTTCTTGACATCTCACTTTTTCAAGACTTCCCACTTTCGATGACTTCCACTTTTGATGACTTCCCACTTTTGATGACAGCCCACTTTTTCTTGACTTCCTCTTTTTCTTGACTTCCCACTTTTTCTTGACTTCCCACTTTTGATGACCTCTTCTCTTTTTCTTCACTACCCACTTTTTCTCGACTTCCAACTTTTGATGACTTCCCTCTTTTGATGATTTCCAACTTTTTCTTGACCTCCCACTTTAGATAATTTGCCACTTTTTGATCACTCTCCCACTTTTTGTAATTTCCCACTTGTTCTTAACTTCCTATTTTGATGACTTTCCTTATTTGATGACTCGCACTTTTCCTTGACTCCCAATTTTTCATCACTTCCTCAATTTTGATGACTTCCACTTTTGATGACTTCCCCACTTTTGATGACTTCCCACTTTTTGTGACTTCTCACTTTTTCCTAACCTCCCTATTTTGATGACTTGCCTTATTTTATGACTCCGCCTTTTTCTTGACTTCCCCATTTTTCATGACTTCCCAATTTTGATGACTTCCACTTTTGATGACTTCCCTTTTTGTGACTTCCCACTTTTCCTAACCTCCTATTTTGATGACTTCCTTATTTTATGACTCCGCACTTTTTCTTGACTTCCCCACTTTTTCATGACTTCCCACTTTGATGACTTCCCTTTTTAATGACTTCCCACTTTTGATGACTTCCCATATTTTCTTGACTTCCCTCTTTCTGTGAGTTTCCACTTTTAATGACTTCCCACTTTTTCTCAACTTCCCACTTTTGATGACTTCCATTTTGACGACTTCCCACTTTTGATGACTTCCCATTTTTTCTTGACTACCCACTTTTTCATGACTTCCCACTTTTGATGACTTCCACGTTTGATGACTTCCCACTTTTGATAACTTCCCACTTTTCCTGACTTCCACTTTTGATGACCTCCTCTTTTGATGATTTGCAACTTTTTCTTGACTTCCCACTTTAGATAATTTCCCACTTTTGATGACTTTTCCTCTTTTTCTTGACTACCCACTTTTTCTCGATTTCCTACTTTTGATGACTTCCCACTTTTTCTTCACCTCCCACTTTTGATGGACTTCCCTCTTGTGATGACTTCTGCCATTTTTTTTGATTCCCACTTTGATCACCTCCCATTTTTTTCACTTCACTTTTTCATGACTTCCCACTTTTGATGACATCCACTTTGATATTTTCCAACTTTTGATGACTTCCCACTTTTGATGACTTTCCTCTTTTCTTGACTACCCACTTTTCTCGATTTCTCCACTTTTGATGACTTCCTACTTTTTCTTGACCTCTCCTTTTGATGACTTCCCTCTTTTGATGACTTACCGCATTTTTTTGATTACCCACTTTTTGATCACCTCCCCATTTTTCATGACTCCCACTTTTTCTCGAATTGCCCACTTTTAATGACTTCCCACTTTGATGACTTCCCACTTTTTCCTGACCCTCCCACTTTTCATGACTTCCACTTTTGTGACTTCCCATTTTTTTCTTGACT
>RQOL01000313.1:0-43659 GCA_013076295.1 Sanderia malayensis
GAAGATCATCAGGTAGTATTTCATTTATAAGATAGTCAAACATTGTAAACCAATAATGAAACGGTTTATGTTCAGGATAAGAACATATTGAATCTCTGAGTGTATCTGCAATATCACACCGTCCAATTTGTTGTAAAATTGGTAAGAAATCAGAATAATCTAATTTCTTTTGACAATCCTCAAACCATAATTTGATAATGTTGTAAGTTATTTTGTGGCAATCATGAGGAGTTTTAAGCTCAATGTGAGATATATGTTTTGGTGTATTATGAAATGGAATTGCATAGAACAATGGCGTGTATGATGAGCAAATCTGGTTTATGATAAGACGTAAACGTTGATACCAAGTCCATAATTCGTTTTTATCTAAATGGTTCATGTTGTTACATATGATGAGGGGTGAATGAAGTAAAGAAGTGAAATGTAGAATTTATAGTACCCACCTATCTCTCCCACCTTGTATAATAAGAAAGATGTTATAACGCATGTGCAACATAAAACGGAATATAAGAACGAAAAAATTAAAAATAAGTTAGTTATTAAGATGTCTTCTGTAATGGATGTTCCTGAATTGTTATTCATTGATAGATATGGTGATGAAGATGATCTCACATTTTATGAAGGTCAATTTTGGCATAAAGCTGAAAAAACTGCATATGATGGAGAGATGTATCTTTGGATGTACCAATTGTGCAGATGGATAGGACAATTAGGTACAGAATACGAGAAATTTTACGCTGGAGTAAATAAAATGTGTAAAAAAGCAGATTTCAAATTTGATGTTACTTTGAAAGAAATTGTGAACAGAACACCGAATGATTGTCACAAAATAACTTACAACATAGTGAAATGTTGGAATAGAAGTTACTGTCAGATGTTAGATTATTCTGACTTTATCGAAGTTTTTGAAGAAATTGGAAGAGAGGATATTGCAAAAGATGTGTATGGGTTTACAAGCAAATATCCAGAATTGAACCCGTTTCATTTCTGGTTTTATGTGTTTGATACGATAATAAATCAAGTGGAAGAAAAAGATATGATTTTTTTGCGTTTCTGTTTAATACAGAAGAGGTGAATTCTGATTTAGATGTACTTCAGTTCAATCACAGAGGAAATGGAGACTATATGACAATGAGTTGTGTGCAAGATATGCTTCAAAAATGGTTTTTCCGATATCGATTTGAAGCAACTCCAAGAAGATTGTTACAAACTGTTAAGAGATTAGAATTAAAAACACATATGGATACTGATTTGTATTATGATATAGTTAGATTTGCTAATTGAAAAAAAAAATGAAATAAAAAATGTTATTTTTTGTGTGTTTTCTAAATGTGCTTTAGTATTAAATAAAAAATCACATGTTATAAAGCATGCGCGACATACACTTAGTGAGCATAAGTTACGCACCACCCGATGAAAAATGGCGTCTAAAAGTGGCCCAAGGCCTGAGCAAGAAAATTTACATAGCAATAGATAAATACCAAACGAGTTTCAATTGCGAAATTTTTTTAGCATAAATATACTCAGAATTTCATAAATTTTCAATTGAAAACATAATTTAAACTATATCATATTGTTTTATAATAATATTTAAAGAAAACTGCGAAGAGGTTTTCTAAAAAATGTTCACAAAAATTTATCGAAGTGGAGTAATTAAGACGCCAATAATTATAATTTTTTCACTCAAAGCCACGCAAATTCTCTCTCATTTGAAGAAGAATGTTTTAAGATTTTGAAAAATGTAAAAATTTGTCATGTAACTGTCTTGACCTTTTATAATTTTCAGTTTCAGTCTTTGTTTACTACTAGGGAAGCACATGTTTTGTTCTTTAAATTTCAGAGTGGGTTTTAAAAAATAAGCTTTTTGTTAATTTTATGCCGCAATTGTGCTACCACCAGCCCCCATTTTTCTTGTTTTCTTATCTTTATTATCAGTACGTAATAAACAATTCTGCATGTTCCTCATATTTATAGTTCTTTTTCATCTTTACTTAAAAATTTGTATCTTTTTTTCTTTTTAGCTCCATGAATTCAAATCCTCTTCTATTGGAAGATTGTACAAATGAAAGTAGATAACATTAATAGAAAATTATGCGTCAACCCCTCTGAAAAGGTTGAAAATAACTAAAATTTTCCCATTTATAATTCTTGACAAGGTTTTTTTTATCATCACTTGAAAAATTTGTCAAATAATTTATCTTTTTTTCGTCACCAGATTTGAAATTCATGAGCACATTCGGATAAGACTCTTTATTATTATCAAAATATTTTTGAATTTTTGTCTTCCATTGTTAAACACCACTTGATAATCAACATTTGTTGCAATTTCTTTAGTTGTTTTTCCTTGTGGAAAAGGAGTTTGCCATAAAATAAAAACAGTTACTGTTTTATGATGTGAACACTTTGTAAATAATTGTGCTACATCTGTATCATTTCACATTTCACTCATTAAATCGTCTAATACTATTATTCCATTTTCTGCTTGTTATAATTTCTCTTTGTTCAAACCTTTTATAAATTCAATATGGTTTTCACCAAATTCATTTTTCAATTTATCAAACAGTTCTTTTTGTTCAATTCCATAAAACCATAAAATATTTTTTAACAATTTTCCTTTATGATCATTCGTCACGGTTTTCCATTTACTTAATAACTTCATTAACCAAAATGTTTTTCCACAACCTGATTTACCAGTAAGTAATAACGTAAATGGATTTTTTAACGTAATGTCAAATATATTTGGTTCTTCATTCAAAATCCTATTTACTTCTGCATAATACTTTTCTAGCATTATCATTTTCATTAATTGTGAATGCTCCTTTCCTTTTTTTGTTGCTAATAATACATCATTATACTTCCCATCACCAATATCATTTTGTTCATTTCCATCATCATCATCTGATTTATAATAGATATCATCTATTTTCTGTTTCAACATTTTTATCATCCGCAACTTCTACCAATCATTATATAATATATTATATCACTTAAATTGACTTTTCTTCAAAATCATACATATAGTCCACATCATCATTAATTGTATCTAGATCATCAAAAGTTAACGTTGTCTGTTATTCATCCAAATCATCTAAAAACATTCATCACACATTTTCGTTTTTTCCTTTTTTTGAAATAAATCATCAATTTATTGTCTGTCAGCTTTTTTTTCTGCATAAATTATTTCATTTACCACATGTGTAATTCGATTAATCTCTTTCGGTGTATAATTTTTTCGAATAAGTAATGAAATATCTTTCATTTTGTCTTCTAACTTATAATTTACAACCTCCTCTTTATCGTCAATCAATTGGTTATTTGCTACTCCTATATTTGCATTACAAATAATTAATAATTCCATCAATTCCTTTTTCAAAACAGAATCCACTTCTTCACGCTTATTAATTTCTCTTTCTACTTGTTTTACATTTTCCATCAATTCATTCTCAAAATAACGAACATTATGTTCTCTTTTTAATAAATCATCTGTTTCTACAACCTCAAAATCTGTATTTTGAAAGAAATATTTCATTTTTGATAACTGATTATTGGTTCGAAACAATACTTTTGTACAAAACATTCCAATTGTATCTATATTATGTGACAATTTTTCTCTCAAATATGTTTCATAATTATTCACCATATCCTTTAAATTTATCATTGTTTCTAATGCTAGAATTTCTCGCAACTCATTATATTCCTTTTCAAAGATAAGCAACATAAATTTACTAACAAATGTTTGGAAACCTAATTGATATTTCAAATATGATTCACTCCTTTGAATTTTCACTTTTTTCTTACTTTCACAGTTCAAAATTTCCAACGCACATTTTGCAAAATCAAACGGGAGCACAAGACAAATCGTTTGTTTTTCTCTAGCTGAAAATTCATTCAAATTTATTAATCCTTCATTTTCAAAACTTCTGGTGTCTTGCATAAGTTTTTTTATCGATGGCATTTTGAATTATTCTCTTACATACAATTAATTATTTGTTCACTTTCATCTGATTAAATATTCTTTTTCTCATATGTTTTTTCATTTTCTTTCTTTTCTACAGAACACAAAATAAAAAAAAAAACAAGACAAAACATCTTTACTACGTAATATATAATTATAATGAATGATGTCTACTACATATAAAAAAAATCATAATGCATAACGTTCATTTCTATCAATGTTTTTTATTCCTCTTCTGAAGAGGAGGATGAATCTGATAAACCTGGAATCCTATGCTTCTCTCGCTGCTCCTTCACCATATTGCTAAAGGAGTGATGCTTACCGCGTCCCCAGCCAGTTCCAGGAACACCTTTTTGGGCTATCCGCCCGTGTGTTTTTTTCGGTGGCTCATTGTCACAATCGTTCATAAAATCATGATCCAAAATATCATCAAAGATCGATTCCTCATCAAGGTTTAAAATTGATGATGTTGCTTGCATCATTTCTTCAGTTTCCCCCATTAATTCATTTATGGTGGGAACTGATTTTGGCAACTCTTCAACCTTTTTCACAGGTTTAACCTCTGTAGCAGTTGCTTTTGCAACTGCTGGTTTTGGAGGAATATCCTTTTTCCTCGCCCCTTTTTCTTTCCTCGGATCATGAGGTTTTCCTTTTTTATCCTCATATTTAACCTTCTTTGTCTCCTTTTTTTCAACAACATCTTCATCATCATCTTCATCATCATCCAAATCTCGCTTCAATCCAGTTTTAGCGGGTAAGTTAATACTTTTGACATTAAAGTCAGTATTAGCATAAAAATGCTTCATATTACTTGACTGTGCATTTGTTGGGAACATGATTTTAATTAAATTCAAAGTAATTCGATCTAAATTAATGCGCTTCTTAATTCCACCAATTAAGTGCTTTACATACATATTACAAAGACGGATCTCATTTACTGCATCTCAAATTCTCAAGATGGAATACATCTCTCCCTCCTCTAAACTAAATATAACATTCAGAAATCTATCTGTAAATGACGTAAAACCTACTGAATAGGTTAACAGAGATGTTGATAATTCATACGAAATCTCACGAGGATTGAGTTCGTCAAGTGTTTCTCTCACAACTCCTTTAATTGAAAACGGTGCAAGAACACATACGGTTCTCTTAACTTTACCTGTAAATTTTGTAACGTCTAACATACCTTCTCCTGCACAACTGCTTGCAGCTTGCGTTGTTTTCTTTGTATACACCATTTTCAGCTCTTTTTTTTCTTTCTCTCCTTCTCTTTCTTCAGTTTTAGAAATCGTTTGTACAAAATTTGCCATTTCCCGGTTATTTAACTCGTGACAACAATAGTTATCTTCCATCCAATCATATTGCATTCCCCATCGTACCATCCATCAAATCATCATTTTGTCCAATCATATAATCGCGTCCACATTCCCAAGCAGTTGGACTTTGATTCCTATTCATCAAAACTAGTTTGAGCGCTTTATATCGATGAAATGCACTTACATTTTACTTCAACATTCAATTCCAATTTTTCTTCAACATGGACACTTTCACGTACACTACCATTCGTAGTTTTTGGTTGATGTGCATCTACGAAGGAAAAAGGACCGATCAAACAGCAAAATGGATTAACGACAATCCAGTGTTCCACATTTTATGGGCAAATGATAACAGTTTAAAGATGAAATTTAGACATTTACGTGAACAACTCGTAAATGAAGTGAAGCAAATGGGATACAGCACACTCACATTCCCATATTGGTTTACTGACAACAACGCCAAAGAACCAGAGATCAAGAAACCACCGCACATCGATTGGAAGACGTTCCGAATAAACACGCCAAAAACACAGAACCATCTTAATATATTGCCAGCTGAAATGTGGGATGATGACGATGACGATTTGGATGTTCCTACATGCAACCAGGCGGAAGACGAGATTCCTGATGTTGAAGTTGAAGAAATATTTCCACCCGATGAGCAGGAACCGCTTTCATTCACCCGCTTTAAACAAGCAAATTCAAGATATAAATCTGAACTAGCCACATACAAATGGCTTAATGAGATTGACTCCGAAATTGATGAGCTTGAATTCTTTTTCGATTTATATGATAATCATTTTTAATAACTTTTATAATGATAAAATGATACAATGTTCAATAAAATTGTTCCTTTTCTCTTGTTACTCTACCTTACATTCTATAAACAACTTATCATCAACTATAAAACCTCGCTCACTGAGCTTCGATAATGGCATCATACATGGAACTCCTGAAGGTATGTTTTTAACACTTTTTGGTTTCTTAAAAGCTTCACTTTCTACTTTTGTTCTAAATGTTTCCTGAACATCTAAATTTCTGCTATGTTGATTAATTATTCTTAATGTTACTTGCTTATCTAGTGGCCATGATACAATGTTATCATACAATCCTTTATATACCATAATATATAAACTAATAAACCTATTCTGCGCTCCGTGTGATTGATCTCCATTCAAGTAGATTCTTAAACCCATTTTATATCCAAAATTACTCGTTAAAAATACTGGACCCATGATTTGATCGTGTTGCATCCATCACCGCTTCCCTTCTTTCATTAACGAAATTATCAATAATCCAAATCATATTGCCATTCATCGACTCTGGATGATAATAGTTCTCTTCTAACCTTTTTATCCTCAAATCATTTTTAATCTGATTATTCTCTAACATTCGAATCTCATGAAAATCCATCTGTTCTGTTTTATCAACCTTACTCTTTAGTAATGTATCTACTTTCATTTGTACACTTCTCTGTTCATCCAACAGATCTTCAAATAATTCCCCATTCTTTATTACTTTACCTCTTATTTCTTTCATTTCTCTTTCCAACTTCAATCCTGAATTCTTCTGCTCATCTAACAACTCACCAATTAATTCCGCATTAATTTCACTTTTTTATCTTCTCTTTTCAATGCAATAAGTTGTGTTTTCAACTCAGTCATCTCTTTCTCTAAATTCTTCTCTGAATTAGTTGTCTGACTCACTAATTCTGTATTTCGCTCCCATTCTAAATTTTTGATCTGTTGATCTATATATCGCAATTTCTCCTCATGCGATAGATGTAACAAGTCTCTTACTTCCATTTTGACTATGCTTTATTACTTCAATTTCTTTCCCTCATTTCATTTTAAATTGTTTTATTCAACCTTTTTTTTAACTCATTTTAAATCATAAACACTTCCTGATCGTTTATTATTCATAAATCAACTTCCCATCTTTCACCATTTTCTTTTGTAGACTTATACATTCACGAATATATTCACTTTGATTAGTCCATATTTTCAAATCTTTTGATAAGAAATAATATAACAATTTTGCAATTCTCCCATTCCCATCTGCAAACGGATGGATCCATAAAAACCTTACTATAAACTCCCACGCATTCATCTTTTCTTGTTGTGTAATCAATTTTTGTAACTCACTTTCAATTTTATCAGGATGACAATACTGATACACTTCACCTTCATATTTTGTACATCTAACTTTTTGTGAAAACTCTGAAGCTCTTTCATTTTTCATTATATATGAGTGTGCTTCTTTTATCATTTCTATATCTATCAATTTTGAATAACATAAAGAGGATTTCAAATATATAAACGCATTTTTCAAATCCGATCTTTCATTTTCTGTTACACAAATACTCATCAACATTCGTTCTTCGATATCTTTCAGCACAATCTTGTAATCCATCAACTATTTTCTTATATTCACCATCAAAATCCCAATCAAATCCCTGATTTTTAAATTTTAAATTCAGAGTTTCAATTTCAACTTGATTTTGTTCTAATGTTCGCTTTATTTCACCAACTGTTTCTAACAACTTCTCACCCCAATCTGACATATATTAACTTTGCATAATAATTCATCATTTACTCCTCTTATGTTTTTCTGGATTTTCTCCATTTTGTTCATTTGCTCCTGCCTGCAGTTTTCCATTTTTATCCTTATAACCTTTTTTTCTACTTTATATTCACAAAAAATAACAAATTCTTTTTATACTTTAAAATAATTTAAATCGCCTCCAGAAACCCGAGTCAACATGTTCATTTTCCAAAATAATTTAAACCACCGCCTAATCCGCAGCTTAAACATTCAAACTTCCACGCCTTTTCCTTAAACATTTAAAAAACCGCGCCGCTCTTAAACATTAAAAAAGTCCATATGGTCGTTAGCCTCCCTATACTACTAATAGCAAAGGCAGCTGTCATAATGGAGACCAGACATAATAATTTGCATAGCACGATCGAAAGATGCAGGTGCATCAGAAAATCCAAAAGGGACACATAGAAATTCCCAGCTACTGGAGGGGGTGACAAAAGCAGTTTTCTCTCTGTCTTGAGGATCAACGCTAAGTTGCCAATATCCGCTTCGCAAATCAAGGGTAGTAAACATATCATAACCTTGTAAGGCATCCAGTAAATCATCCACCCCAGGCAAGGGACGAGCATCCTTTTTAGTAACTGAATTTAGCTTTCGATAATCTACAACGATAGCTGCCATCCTTTTTACAAACAAGGACAATGGGGGAAGCCCATGGGCTGTGGCTAGCTTGAATAATTCCTTGGTCCAGCATTTCCTGGATTTGACGGTTAGTTTCTTGGCCATAAGCATAAGGAAGGCGACGAGCACGTTGCCACATGGGGGGGGGGCGAGTCACCTGTAATCCCAACCCAAAATGCATATTATGGGTGGTAACATATTGTCGCACACAATAAAAGGAATTTGATAGGATGGGCCAGTGTCTGAGAATTTAATGTCCCCAACAAATTGGCCCTTTGAAGTTAATGACTGGCCAGTAACAGAAACACATTCATTGAAGCCACTGCTAACTATGGGAGGTTTACATGGCATGCTTAAGAAGGCAGCATAGCTAAAAATGGACCGCATAGATCCTGTGTCAATCAAGGCATTGACGTGAAAGTCGTTAACGAAACAATCAACAAGGGGCTGTGCAGGAATGGATTCCCCTCTGGGGCTATGGTTATTAGCAGTAACTCCAACAACAAAACGACAGGGGTGATCGTCGCAGCCTACGACGCCACCCCTTAATAGTTTAAAGAAGCACTTACATTTGACGATTGGCCGGTGGTAGGCCTTGACAAATATCGACTATCATCAGTCCAATTGTTGGCACATTGGGCAACTGAGTGGCCAAATCCTTCACAAAGGGAGCATCTTCCACGGTTGTGTGGCACCGGCCTCTGTTGCCCTCCAAAACATTGAAACTGTGGCTTTCGTGGACAGTTCCTGGCAATATGGCCTGGCTCGTTGCAGAAGTAGCAAATAAACTGCCTTTGCATTGGTGAGGACGAGGAAGACGGTTGTTGTTGCTTGATGTTAGGCCGTTGCTTTTCTGCTGATAGAGCAGCAACAACAACTTTTTGTTGCACCTGAAGGTCCTTCACAGCAGAAATCAACTCTTGCACCACAGGCTCGGGCTCTGACGGCGACTCCGCTGGGACAGGCGTCGCTGTGGCGGCACAGGACATCTTGGATGATGACGCGTCAAAATGAACAGCCAAAAACTGTTTCGAAAACGTGACCATCTCGTTTAACGATGGTACAGGATTGTGCTCCAGCAACTTGAACCGCATGGAATTCGGAAGGCCCTTCATAAATTGGCGACCAAGAAGGGTAGCCTGAGCGTCGGCGGTCAACGTTGGTTCGGCATTTGCTAGCAGCTCTTGAAGTGCCCACAAGTATACTGAAGAGTCTTCGCCATTTCGTAGCATGCGTTCTCCGAATTCCGTATAATACGTTTCTCTGCAAATCGCGGGACACAAGGCGGCTGTCAGGTTTGTAAGCAAATTCTGATAGGTGTCTCGTTGCTCATCCGTGAGGGCATAAAAATGCGTTGCAGCAAGTCCACGAAGAAACGCTGGCAATTTCCTGAGTCTTTGTGGTTCTGTCCATCCATTTGCGTCAGCACAGACTTCAAACTGGCGTAACCATACGCGAAAATCTCCTTGTTCGAACTTTTCAGGCAGAATTGCAGCCATATCCCACCTCTGTCACCAAATTTGTAGCGAAGCGGGGTAGAATTGAACACAGAGAAAACACGTCTATACGATTGTGCTGCTTTTCTAAATCTGATTCGAATTCTAAGTTACATACAACGACATTAAGATTACTGGTTAATTAGGTTACATAAATCAAAGTGACAGGCCAGCATGTTACTAGGCGCTTGCTAACTGTTATAATTATTAATTATTAAATGATAATTTATTTAACCTAGCAACATATAACACGTAAACACTACAGATGGATGAGCAACACATGGTGTTTCTTTGTTATGATAACAATATCAATTGTTTTCCTTTAAATCTATTGGGTCTGTGGTTCCAGGGACTAAATTCCGATTGGTCTTTTAAACAAAGTAAAACAAAAGAAATCTTGTTTTTCTTGATGCGAAAAATTTATCTTAAACGCTACAGTACATATTTATTTATCTATGCATGACTTTTAATCACCTGTTTCATTACACGTGAGCCAGCCTTGCACACAATAATGCCGATAAATGCTGGACTGTAGAGGATGGGAGCTATTGACTTATATGATCCTCCATCATGGTGCGTAGTTGTTTGTGAGATCGATGGTGTTTGAATGAATTGACTCTGGTGCACTCAATTGCTTCTGATGGTAATTTGTTGCACAAATCGACTACTGTGTGGCTGAATTAAAACTTGCCTATGCCTATGAAAGTCACTAAGCACATTAGAAAAATACTAAGCAAAAATCAAAGGAACCTTGAGGTCACTCGCGACAGATGGCTTTTATTTCACTGTATTATCCAGAAAGTGAAGAAAGTAATATTAAATTAAAGGGCTTATGCAGCCTGAAATGAGATAACGATTTTTTTACGGAGATGGAGAGAAAAAGATCTGAGTATCACTATGAACCTATTTTGAGTGTTTTCTGACGAGTTTAAGTATGTTTTTTCCAAGCTCAAACACAGCCAGGTCTGCGCTATATTTTCCTCACATTATGAGTCAATTCTCGTTGCTTTCAATTAAAACAGAAATGTTAACAAATTTTGAAAAAAATAAAACTTTCAAGATTTTGATTCAGTGTGACGTCAGAATGAACCGAGCTATTGTTCTTCAACTATTGTTCTTTGAACAAGAGCTGCCCGGCCTGTGTTGAAACAGTGTCTGGCTAAAATCTTTTCAAAATGTCATGTCGGATTGCGAAAATAGTAGCTCAAAACAAATTCCTCTGACAACGAAGGACGAAGTCTTCCTGAGGATAGCGAAGAAGACGAAGACTATTCAGTAGTCAGTTCGTATAGTTGAAACTCGCACGAAGGAGAACCTCTTGCAAGAGCAAGAAGACCGAGAGCTGGGTACGGCAGTGATGATAAAGAATCGGGTTGTGAAGGCCTACCTAGATATCTCTGAAAGAGCTGGATGCCCGTTTTGAAAATAAAACTTATGTTGATAATTGGTTAGTTCATTTGTTATTTAATAAATTATTGGCAACTGTTAAACATTAATTCTATGGAATCATATGAGTTTTGTTCATTGTACTGTTTTGTCTTCAGTTGTTACGGTCCAATCCAGGTCTTCAGAAGAGTTTCGTCTTGCGAGACTTATGGAGAGAGACGAATTTAGTGTTGGCGCAGCAAATTCAAAAAACCTTTGTTTTGAGACCACTCACGCAAACATTTTGACTCCAGTTTTCGATCTTGTTTCATCAAGTTAAAAAACTATCATTTTCCAAAACAAAAATGAAATACTATAATTGTTGTATTAGTTGCATAAGCATACAGCTAGAAAACTTTCTTCTTTTCACCTGATGCTTCCAATCCAACGAGTCAAAAATGCTCCCCGTCTCCGTGTGTGATCGTGCTCGTGGTCCCCCCCTGCCACAGCGTGCCCAGCATCTAGTATGGTACGTCATGTTGTTTGTTATTTCAACAAGTTTACATTTTATCCAATGAAAAACTTGCAAAGTGATATCATACTTGGTTGCCTCACTTCAAATCAAAAGTGAACGTTTGAATCTGAGGCACATACCTTATATGGGCAAGTAGGAAGTCTACACAGACACAGACACAGACACAGACACAGACACAGACACAGAACACAACATTTTCCCCACTCACCAACATATACTCGCTTGCGCATGCGCGTCGCGAGTCAAAAACTATATATCAAAAGATGCAGAATATCCTGATCTACATTTTTATGTAAATGGGTCTCCATTTAAAATATTACTTTCCCTTTAAAATATTACAAATACGCATTCATTCTTTCAGAAAAAAACTGAAAAACAAGTTTAATAGAAAAAAAAATTGTGACAGCTATAATAATTAACCTATAGAACTATCTAGTGCAATTAGAGTAGAGTGCCAAAGAGACATATGAATTTTTGTGACGAGCAGTGTTTTAAAAATATGCCGACTTCTGCTGACTAAATTTTTGTAAATGTGCTGACTGGAAAGAACAAAAATTGAGTTTCTCCAAAATTTTGCATACTGCAAATTTTTGTCAAGTTTGAGAGATACGATTTTTTCACTCTTTTATTTGCACGGAGCAGCCAAATCTTTGAAGCACAGAATTAACCGATCAGAGTTCTGAATTTTAATATTGTGCAATCTTTATGCTCCCGAGCATTAACGAAACAGGAAATGCTTGTTGCTGGGCCTGTTGCTGCTGTAACTGTAACTGCAACTGCAGCATCTCGTGGAGGGGAACAGCAAGTGGTTGTTTTGTAGGAGGTGTTTCAATGACTTGAGTCTGTTCTTGGCGTTGAGCCAGGTGATGGGCCCTGGTCGCCTGCCTTCGTCGTTGGCCCGTGATGTTCTTGTGTGCATGTTGTGGCATTTGTTGTGGTGATAAAAGAGAAAAGGGATACGTAAAAAAGGGATACAATTATACACATTAAATACGTTATAAAATATAGTAAATAAAAGGAATGATATAAATGTGTATATACAAAAGCCAGTTGTGGACAGTGTATCTGTGAAAAGTGGAAAATTACATAAGCAATAAGACGTGGAAATGAGGCAAAAGCAAAGAAATTAATGAAGCAATGTCTACTCAGTAAAGAATGAGAAGATTGTTGGAAATTTACTTATGATGCGGTTTCGGCGAATGGGCGACAACGTTTCTAGTGAAAATCTGAAAGAAGGGCAATGAAGGAAAATTCTCTGAGTAATAAAATTCCTGTCTCGAATCACGGAAATACTAATTACAGTACTGATTTTAACACAATAACGTACGTACCAGAAGGAATAACTTTTCCGAGTTCCAGTCCTAGTCAAGGTGGCATGGAAAGAAGCACTCTCAGCAATAAAAATCTTGTAGAGTGGCACAGTCGTGAAAAATTGCACACTCAATTCCGAAATTGAAATTGCACAATATTGCAATGTTTTGAGCAAGCTAAGCGAAGTACATTGTAGAAGGCAAACACACTTACCAGACAATAGGGCAAAAAATAGCAATTCTTCGAAGAAAGCTTGTGAAAGAATGGCAATAAGTGAATCAAAACAAAACAAAAGACCCGATCGGATTAGTGCAAAACGCAACCGACTAAAATTAGTTAACTATAAGTTAACTATTTTTAGTCGGAAAAGGTAACTATGAACTCGGTCAAAATTTCTCAATGGATTGGGTTGGAATGTGCTTTATGACCCAACCTATATCCCTTTACAGATCTGTGTCAATCTTGGGAGGACGGCAAACAAGATTAAGCCAGCAGCAAGTTATCTTTTATTACTAAATGTTGTAGCTCAATAATTCAGTACAGCATGAATTTCCCGCTACAGCGCTTTGTTTTTGACCGGTGGCTATTCAAAACAATAACTGGTGCAATTAATGAAGCTAAATTCTTTGCATGCACACAATACTTGGCTTTCAGCAACAGAAGTTTCTCACCTGGTTTCTGGCAACGTCAGCACAAATATCTATTTGACATTGTCAGACAAAAAGGCTACCTCTGTTTTGATATAACCATCAGAATGGACATTTACATCTGGCTTGATGACTTGCGCTTCAGTTACAATGTTCGACCATCTGAAACACTTTTGTTCTTGATTTTCCATGTTCTTGAGCAAATCATTTGCGCTATTTGGGTGGAACCCGTGATGAAAATTGGAACACATATTTATTTTATTTTAATAGGATGAAGAATCAGACCAGGATTAACACGTTCTTCTAGCATTTCAAATTCCAAGACTAGGGGAACTGCTCATGTTCATTTGCTGGTCTGGTTAACTAATTTCCAAGATATTAATATCAAGTCGATACGGGCAAACATTGGAAATGTGGGCTCTTCTGTCTAACACCAGTATCGCTTACTGTTTTGGAGTCACCGTTGATTTCTTTCCCCCAAAACCAGATAGCTCTGCTAATAACAAAATGTTGCAGCTTGATTATAAAACACCCGCACAAAAACACAACGTGCCATTTATAAATTGGCTTAGAGAACACCATATCTCATCTAAACAAAGATGTGCAAAACCATTGCCTGTTTTTCTTTGAATTGCTTACTATTCGCTATTCAATCTCTTATATTTCTTCCAGTTAAATCTTATGAACTATGCACATCATCATATTACTGAGATTCATCCCCACGAAACATACAATGTTCCTTCGCAAGCCAATTTTTTCTCAAAAATCACTCCAATTGATCCCTCATGTTTATTAAATTTGCACATTGAAACCATGCTGATTCGGGGTGATTCCAAGATCTTTATTTTCAGCTGACGGTGTTCTCCTAATACCATCTGATAAAAGTCCCTTTATGAAGGTCATCGAAGAATATAACATACCAAGTGATGTTGCTCAGTCAAGGCAAATAAGACCAGGAGCAAATAGAAACATCTGCATCATCGACGGGATGGCCATTGTTCAGAGCGTGAAGAAAGACAACGGTATGAATAGATGTTTGGATTTTGCTAGAGCATTTATTCAATGCATAAAAAGACTTGCGTCAGGCTATCAAGAAATTTGTGTAATTTTTGATTGCTACATTCAAACATTCACTGAAAGGAAATACAAGAGCAAAACGAACAAAGGGTGTCGATTGTGTAAAGTACAAGATAAACGATAAGGCTAACATCAAAACAATTCCTTTAAAGACATTTCTATCTCACATCAAAACAAAATCACAACTGACAGAGTATATTTGGGGCAACATCTTCTGTCTGCTTTTTCTGAAAGTGATGTAACAGTTGTTGTGCTTTTTAAAATGGAAACGTTTTCTAACAGGAGTAATGCATTTGATAAAAGTATCAGAATTCATTTGCACGAAGAAGCTGATACATTGATACCACTTTTGATTGATCTTTCATCACTCCCTCCATATCAGTCTGTGTTAAAGTTGCATATTAACCGAGCAGATTTCGTTGCTAAAATCTGGAAGTCAGCCGGAGAAAATCAGCTGGGGTTAATCGCATCTTACATCTTTGATGATTACACATCTTTCGGATGTGTAATCTTTCGGACAGCCACATCTTTCGAATCTTTGTTGGACAGAGAAGTGCGAGATTGTTTGGATGGAAAAGCCATTCCCAGAAAACAATGAAGATTTGTTAATGGGGCTGGATGACAGTGAAAATGAAGATAAAAATGATGTACTTGGAATAGACAATGATACTGACGAGAATGATGAATGATGAACAAGATTAACGTCGGGCTCACAATTTGTTATGTGGTAAGTTGTATTTCTGCCAGTTTGCTTTTACTTATGTTGGTTGCCATTTGTGCCCGCTAATGAATTCAGATGCTGAATATAACGATGCAAATACTGACTAAGCCAGTTTCGAACGAATGTGAATCACTTTTGCCCATAATCATGCTCAAATTTCTAAAAATGTGAAGAAATTCCATATAAGGAAAAGGGGTAAATTTTTGGTCATGTGACAAAAAAGTGCATGTTTATCTTTAATTAGTCGGAAAGAGTCAAACAGTGCATACCTGAATGAAGTCCACCACCAAAAGTCTTGTAGCTACTTTAGAAATGAGGATTTGATTGTGAACTCCTCCACAGAAATCAAACGTCTTAGACCGCAACTTTGAACCCCCGTATCTCCCCCACCCACCCCAAGATCGCTGTTTACCATCGCGATTCTTAATGACCAACACAACAGCTACAGAAAAATCGTAGTCTGGTAAATTCCGCACAAAAGTGGTACCTACCTCCAGCACAGCCTGGTCTATAAGAAAGGGTATGAAGCTGAAAAACTACCTCCAACTAAAGGAGCCTCAATCCCGCATATCAACAGAGCTCGATTTTTTACCATTATTGCACGTGGATATAGTAAAGCAGAGCCAATAGTTCCTGTGATAACAGAATGTGGATGGGAAGAAAAGGACGGCAAAATTATCCCAGAAAAGTGCTTGGAGCTCCCAGCACCAAAGGGTATCGTGGAGTTTGCTAAGTGTGGATGCAGGGGCCGTTGTAGCTCAAGCAGCAGATGATCATGTTCAAAAAACAATTTACCTTGTACACCACTTTGCATTATATTACACCACTTTTATATTAAGTTTTGTTTTGTTTATATATGATTACTTTGATTATGATTGACATCTTTGATTAATGGAGGCATTAACGGAGGCATCCAAGACCTATTCCAAATATGGAAAAGGTCTTGGATGAAGTGCGAGTGTCATTGCCACAGGGAAACAGCAGAAGAATTAACATCGTAACACAAGGCAGCAGCCAAGTGTTCGCAGCAAAATTAAAACCTTGCCGCCAAAGATGATTCTAATGCTCGGGAAAAAATGGACACACTGTGATGCTCACATGGAGACATAGTTTCTGTGAGAAGTTTGGGGGAGATGCCTAGAAGACCTAAGGACTTTTAGAACAGCAGAAAAGCTTTGAAAATGAATAACACATCCGAAAGGGCAAATGGCAAACGTTGGGTGTTACTGGATAGAACCAAGAGAGACCAGGAAGTCTCCAAGGAATCACGTTTTATCTGCGAATGCGACTTTCATCCTGAACTTTTTGTTTTCCTTGCCTCCAATTGGCAACTAGACACATTAAGCCAGCTGACTGTGGCCCCACGACAGCTTTGTGTTTTGGGAATAGATCTGATTTTTAATATTTTCAAGCAAAATTTGAGTTTGACAATTACCGCATATAGTATAGCTGCTAACGTCCAAAAAACGGCTGAATTGTTCATTTTAGTGATAAAAGCATGAAACTTTGCAGGAATAATAGTAAGCATGTACTATATGATTTCTGATATGGATCCAAGCGATATTTGGTCATAGAGTGGAGAACTACGCATGCTCAGATACTGGTCACATGAAACCGAGGCTGCGTTTTAATTAACTCATATCCCACGCAAAAGAACAAAAATATAAACAAAACCAATAAATACGGCTATATTTAGGTGCTCTGTGTTAGGCAAGATCAAATGGTTAGCTGCGCATGCGCTAATAGCTCTATCACGAAAACGAGGCTGTTGTAAAATTGGTAAGGTATAAAAGCAACAATATTCTTTGGAAAAACTGTAAAATTCAAAATTTAAAATAATGACAATTATAAAAAACGAGGCTATCACAAGATGTTTTACTAAAACGTTCAACACGTGTTTTTGGTTGAAGCAATGGGTTAAAGCCACTGAAGCACCGCAGGTAAGAATTATTTTCAGTTATTTTTAGCTATTTATTATTGCTTTGTGGAGGTACTTTATTAATTTTTTATTACTTCTTTCTTAAATAATTTATAAAAACAAAAATATTAATTCGCGCCTCCTGTGGGCCTCAAACCTCTACTTGTCTCGCTGACTGCGGCACGAGGCAGACAAGCTAACCTCAACGCCACAGAACCATAGTGAATAATTCGCAGTGTATTTCTTTGTTATTGGTTCATCATTCTAGTCCCGAGTTTTGGCTGTTTTATAGCTCAAGGAGCGAGTTGAGTGGAAGTGGAGCGGCCAAGCCAACGCAATCTGATGTAGACTATTTCAAGATTTTCATTTTGTCAAACAAGATTCGATGTTTGATAATTCTTTTTTTCAGCTGTAAATCTTATCGCTTGGTCCTATGGATTGGAAACTGTGCATCATTTGTCAAGCCAATAAAACTGGAGAGCCTCTGCAGTGTCCTGCAATTTCTAAAAGGAAGGATGTTGGCGCAAGCTACTCATCGTTTGCTAATAACCTCCAAGAATTTCGAATCATTGGATCAGTTCCTGGAAATCTGAACTTAGAGAATCTAGATGATGGACAGGGTGTGGAGAAAACTCTCATGGAGCGAAAGGCCTCATGGCATAAAACATGTAGAAATGCTTTTAGCAATGCAAAGCTGGAACGTGCAAAGAAAAGAAAGCATGAATGTGACCAGGACCATGAAAGCGACACCTCTTTTGGAACTGAATTTACGACTAGCCCAATTAAAGCCAGGCGGTCCAGTATTCCTACAAATACATCCACCAACTACTGTATCTTTTGTGATTCAAGTGACAGTCCTGAGCACCTTCATGCTGCTTCTACACTCGAGATTGACAGGAAAGTAAGGGAATGTGCATCTCTTGTTCATGACAATAAACTGATTGGCAAACTGGCATCTGGGGACATGATAGCCATTGAGGCGAAGTACCACACTAAATGTTTAGTTGGTTTGTACAACAAGGCAAGGAAAGTAAAATGCAGCTGTACAAATGGAGACTCAATTACTGTTTCTTCTATAGATACAGAGGAACTGGCATTCACAGAACTTCTTGCTTTGATTGATGAAAGTATTCAGATTGAAAATCTTGCTGTGTTGAAATTGTCAGATCTTGCAAGATTCTATTCTTCAAGACTGAGTGAAGTGCAGGGAAGGGCACCGAAAGTTAATACAACAAGGCTGAAAGCACGCATACTGGCTTCATTCCCAGACCTAACCGCACACACTCAAGGACGAGAGGTTCTTTTTGTGCTCGGTAATGAAATAGGTGGTGTTTTACTAGATGCCAAGAATAGAGATTCTGAGGCGTTCTACTTGGCCAAAGCTGCAATGATCGTAAGAAGGGAAATTCTTCAAATAAAAAACTGCTTTAATGGAACATTCTTAGATGATTGCCAGGCGAATTCAGTTCCTGCTTCACTTGTAACCTTATTAAATATGATAATGAGAGGCCCAACAACCAAAAGGGATACAACAGGGAGTCAAGCATGTCTTACTGTCGCTCAGTTGATAGTATACAATAGCATATCTCGATTTAGAAACGTATCCAGCGATCAGAGAAATAGCTACACACATCATGTGAGAAACAGAGAGTGCCCATTACCTATATACACGGCTGTTAAGATACATGGGACAACAAGAGAAAAATCACTAATTGACACCTTTTGCAAGCTTGGGCTGTGTATATCATACGACAGGCTATTGTCTATTTCCACAGATATAACAAACACTGTCATTGATAGGTATGAAAAGGATGGAATAGTATGCCCTTCCAAATTACGCAATGGGGTGTTTACAACTGCAGCGGTAGATAACATCGATCACAACCCAAGCGCAACCAGTTCGCAGGGTTCTTTTCATGGTACAGCCATCTCCTTGGTTCAGCACCTAACAACAGAAAATTCAGGGACAGAGAGACCTATTGATGTCTTTGACCCGAACAGATGCTTGTCTTCAAAAAAAATTACCACATTGCCACCCTATTACACTGATGTCCCACCGTTCACTCTTCCCTCTACAAATATTGCTATTTCTGATAGTAGCAATCAGTTGGGGTTCGAAGCGGATCAAATTTCCCCTCAAGTGAATTACGAAGATGACTGGCTTGAAAGTGCCAGACAAACCCTGACAAAAGAAGAGATAGGGATCGAAGAAGCAGTGTCATGGGCTGCATACCATGCTTCAAGATCATCAATATCATTTCACCAACCAGCTATCATATCATTGCTTCCAATGTTCACTGAAAATGCACACTCGCTTGCTATGGTTGCGCATTCAATCAATGTCACCAGCAAGGCCATAAAGCACTTGAATCCATCGCAAATACCTGTCATCACAGCTGATCAACCTTTGTTTGCTCTGGCGAAACAAATTCAATGGATTACTGGCGGTGCATATGACGAGGGTCATCTTCTTGTAATGATGGGTGGACTGCACATCGAAATTGCTGCTTTTAAGGCTCTCGGAAAGTGGTTGAACGGCAGTGGCTGGGTAGAAGCACTTATAAATGCATCAGTGGCATCAGCAGGAGTGGCAGATTCATTTCTTTCAGCAAGTCATATCACAAGAACAAGAAGAGCCCATCAAATAACAGCAGCAGCTCTCCATATTCTAATGAAGAAAGCATACGATGAATGTAGCAAATCAAATGAAAACAACAGCACTGTTGAACCGTTTGGTGACTGGAAAGACGAGAGAATGAAGAAGTGTCCCCAATGTCTCTACTGGGCCACGGTACTGGAGTTTGAACTTCTTTGCCTCAAGCTTGTAAAAGCATTCCGAGAGGGAAACTTTTCTTTATATCTCCAAGCTATTCATGATTTACTTCCTTGGATGTTTGCTCTTGATTGCTTCAACTATTCGAGATGGCTTTCTGTGCATTACCGAGACATGAGTGAGTTGCATTTGAAGCACCCAGATTTGTTTAAAGAGTTTGAAAATGGCTCTTTTGTTGCTCACAAGACAAAGAGACTATTTTCCGCTATTGCGTTAGACCAGGCCCACGAGCAGGTCAATGCCATCGTAAAAGGAGAAGGAGGTGCAATTGGGTTGACAGAAAATCCTGCAGCCCTCAGAAGATGGATGGTAGGTGGTCCGGAGCTGGCACGGATGGTAAAAGAGTTTGAAAATGTCACATTCGAACAAGAGAGCCAAAAGCACCACGAGCAAAAGCCGGCCATTCAAGCAGCCTTTGCGAAAGACGTGTCAAAATTAGTTGTTACAATTGATGAACTTAGCAATCCATTCAGGGAAGATGGGGAAAACCTTACAGCTCTTCATACAAAAGACATCATGAATGAAGATGTTGTGTTCACAGTGAGAAACGCAAGGAACCTCGGAGAGATGCAATGCAAGAAATTTTTTAAGGAGCGGCTCAAGGAAAAAACAAAGCCTCTAACAGATGCCATTACAAAAAATAATTTTTCAACGTTCAATATCAAAGAGAAGAAGGTTATTTCAAAAGACAAAACAAAAGTAACAGTGTTAAAGGAAGACTGCGCTCTCTTTTCAAGCCTTTACATTGCATGTCAAAATCGTGATGGAAACCTTGAAGATTTCTTCAGGTTCGAAAACCCACCATGGCCTCCTTCGCTATCTAAAATGGGGCAGCTTCGAGGAGGCTCAAAGGCGGATCTTGTAGGCTGCTTGACGGGTTCTCTAGAAACCGAAGACCATCCAGTTGTAGATGCTGCTATATTAGATGGAGCAGTGATAGTGCAGATGTTGCAACCCAAAACTGTAACAACATTTGAAGAGTACTTTGACCTTATATTTGCCCCTTACATACTGAGACAGTTGCAATACGTGAAGAGGCTCGATATTGTTTGGGATATTTATAAAGTGGACTCTTTGAAGAAAACAACAAGAGAAAAGCGAGGATCAGGTCAGAGGAGAAATGTCACGCCGTCTACCCGGATTCCGTCTGACTGGAAAGGTTTCTTGAGAGTCAGTAACAACAAAGATGAACTTTTCAAACTCTTAGCAACCAAAGTGAGTATTGTTTGTTATGCCTGGTTTTCATATAATTGTAACTGCCGGGAAAGTGTCGGCAGTCCATCGGCTTTACTGCTATGTTCTTAAAGTTCCATGATATATTAAAGGATAAATATACATGGAAATTGTATAAAGTCACTTTGTAATTTTTGCTTTTAGGTGGTTTCTCTAAAGCTGTCGGCAGGTAAAACTATTTTTGCAACACATGGAGAAAATGTTTTGTCGTCCGAAGAAATGCCAGATATGAGTGCTCTTTCACCGTGTACTCATGAAGAAGCGGACACACGCATGATTATTCACGCATTCGACGCCAGTCTGCATGGTCACCGAAGAATAAAGATTCGAAGTAACGACACTGATGTCGTAGTATTAGCTGTTGCATTCGCTCCACTTATTTCAATAGATGAGTTATGGATATCATACGGCCCTTCCAAGCAGATTCGAAATCTTCCAGCCCATTCCATTGCCACATCAATAGGTCAGAAAACAGCCCGGGTGCTTCCCCTGTTTCATGCATTAACTGGGTGCGACACGGTTTCATTTTTCGGAGGCAGAGGAAAGAAGACAGCATGGGAGGTTTGGAAGGTATTTCCAGAGCTAACTACCACCCTCGAAAAGTTGATGATGCTGCCGGATAATGTTGATGATGCATGCTTAGATGTCATTGAGAGGTTCACGATTCTCTTATACGACAGAACATGCAGTTTAAATAAAGCTAACGAAGTGAAACAAGTCCTTTTTGCAAGTAAAGCAAGGTCACTAGAAAACATTCCTCCAACGCAGGCAGCATTATTCGAACATATCAAGAGAGCTGTCTTTCAAGGTGCTTATGTATGGGGTCAAGCCCTGTTAAAGCAGCCTACTTTACCAAGTCCTTCCCTGTGGGGATGGAATCTAGAAAATAGCTACTGGGTGCCCTATTGGACTTCGCTACCTCAAGCCAAGGACTCTTGCTACGAACTAATCCGATGTGGCTGTAAAGCTGGTTGTCGGGGACGCTGTAAATGCCTCAAAGCTAATCTCGCTTGCACTGGATTGTGTAACTGTGGAGGGAATTGCATTTAATGAGTGGACCATATTATAAAAACAATAACAGTCAGTTGATTTTACTTTTTTTTCAATTCCAAAGAATATTGTTGCTGTTATATTTTGACAAATTTATCACAGCCCCGTTTTCGTGACAGGATTATTAACGCATGTGCAGCTCACCACTCATTCTTGTATAAGTTAGAGCACCTAAATATAGCCGTATTTATTGGTTTTGTTTATATTTTTGTTCTTTTGCGTGGGATATGAGTTAATTAAAGCGCAGCCTCGGTTTCATGTGACCAGTATCTGAGCATGCGTAGTTCTCCACTCTATGACCAAATATCGCTTGGATCCATATCAGAAATCATATAGTACATGCTTACTATTATTCCTGCAAAGTTTCATGCTTTTATCACTAAAATGAACAATTCAGGACGTTAGCAGCTATACTAATATACCAAGTTGTGCTTGAAAAAATGCAATAAGGGAAAGCTGCCTGTATTACTGCCATTAATGGTACACCAAAGCAAAACCTGGCAAACGTATTCAACATTCTCCTACATTATGACATTGGCTAATCCAGCTTTTGAAGGTGCCCTTGCATGTGATACAGATGGGGAAAGAGCAATTATTGGTGGATTCAAGCGTAATTTAAGAATTCCAACATTTCTCTGATGCTTTATTCACTTTAAAGACAACCTTGAGCGTGGGATGACTAGGCGAGGGTTTACAAAAGACCTGAAAGCTTATTAGAGTTTATTGCAGACATTTTCGGAAAGCAAGTTGGAGATGTCAAATATGCCGGGTTTGTTGATTGCAACAATGAGTCAGACTTCCAAATGAAAGTAAACAATGTAGAAGAAAAGTGAAATGCCAGAGAAACTACCTCGAAATTGAAAACAAGTGAAGCATTCTTCCAATGGTTTAAGAAACACAAGCTATGCATATTTGCACATCACATTTGCCTCTCCTTCGTAGTTGTCTTTTAGAAGTCACGCAAATCTATTACTATGTTTACGATTTGTTCTGTCCTTTGGCTGATGAGATGGAAGGCTACATGCTACAACATAAAAAAACCAAGGCGACCCTTGAAGATCCACCAAGCGAATTCACGACAAAGAACAATGATGTTGCAAATTTGATTGTTCAAAATATCTAAGTGTTCAGATGAAGGAACTGGAGAAGTTAATTGAAGAAATCAAGGAACTTGTCGAACAACAATTCCACGATCAAGATGATGCCATTTTTGAGAGAGGCCCCTACAAGGTTAGCAAAGATTTTGTCACTGGGCCATAGACACCAACAGGTGGGCAAAGATGTCTGTGGGTCACAGGCAAACTGTCATTGCAAAATTCTGAAGAGAGGAATTGACGGCTGCATGTTGCAGGTGGAAGCAGCATCCTTGCCAGTATTATCATCCACCATCAGAAAAGCATGAAGTTCTCCATTAAGGCGGAAATGTTGGGCATATCAACAGTGGCAATGCCATTTTAGCCACAACGTTCAACAAAGGCAAGGAATTAGTGCATGCTGACTCCCCTATTGTTATCCCTCAACCAGCATTTGACTATGGTGAATACGTCGGCAGTTACGGCAATAGATTATACCCAGTGACACTGGGAAGGCAGCAGGAGTGTTTCCATCACAGCAGCAGTGTTTGTGAACATCTGCTCAGCCTTGCCCAAAAGAAGGGAAATTTACAAGCGTTCATCACTTTTTTTTACAAAACGAAGCAACATTTAGCATCTGTACACCATTTTCAACAACCCTGTGCAATGTCCATCCAACTACATAGAATACAACAACAACAGCCACAGGTAGCACATTCAAAATTCAACATGAAGCTGACAGCAGGAGCAACAATATCATGTCGCTACGGATGTGACCATCAGATTAAAAACCGACTGTCCAGTCTGCCTGATGTTGTTGTATTCTGCCGAGACTATAAGTTCCATCGTGGCCAGACATCAGGACAATTGGTTTGCAGCTCCTATCCATAAAATGTCAATTTTCATCTGAAGATAAATTGCATTCTATTAAGATACCCACATTTTTGTGGCCAGATGCTTGCCATGAACAGATATTGCATTGCATTTCTTTCAGCAAAACACTTTGAGCTATCATTTTCTGAATTTGGGTTTGACGTTAATTTTCTGGTGTAAACTTAATCTAATTTCTGGTTGCTCATATTTTCGTTTGTTATACGCTTCTTTTCTGTGACATTTTCCTACGAAATAAATCTCAATAAATTGTGAAAATATCATTCTAATTCTTTATATTTATATATTGAATTCTGAATACTCTTGTTTAAATGTGTTTCTTGTTATTTCATTCCTCGAGTTTGTTTAATGTGGCATAAATTATATTTTTCTTATATGTTATTGGTTAGCCGAGTCATTATCCTGACTTACAGTCTACCTCTGGCCACTGAGTTATTGGTGTTGAACAGACATTGTCAACAGCTCACAGTAGGCAGAATGATAATACAAACAGCGAATCAGGACTCATCAAAGTGGACGATGCTCACATTCACAAAATGCATCTGGTTCCTTGCTTACATATTAAAACTATAAAATTTACCTTGTTTATCTATCAAAACTGACTCCGTGCAATAAATGTTTCCGTAATTTTCTCTGTTTTTCCTATTTATCTAACTGCCATGGCAAATTTTAAACAGGTTCTTAGTTTCATAGTTGGGGTTTTCCCTGGTCCCTCAGGTTATTCCATGACCATTGCATGGTCTATTCCCTGGCTGTTCCCCATCCCCGCTCTTTGTAATAGCCATATGACATATCATATTGAATTTTCTCAAGTTTCAACACCCAACTCAAGTTACTTTGGTGACAACTAGGCGATATTTGCCTTTGGAAAAGGAGATGTAAAGATTGCATGCTACAACAAAACTTACCCTATTCTTTGCTATTGGAGAATGTATTATTTGTCCCAAAGCTTCGAAAGGATTTACTGTCAGTTGCTACCGTGGCAAAGAAAGGAGCAGAAATGAATCTTAGCAAAGAGACATGCGCTGTGGTAAAGGATAAGCACAATCTTGTCATTCCTCATATTGTCGATGATGAATGATTATACAGAGCAAATAGTGCAGACATTGTAAACGTTGCCACAAGCAAAGTACCTGATCTAAGAAGTTGGCATTTTAGATGTGGTCATCTTAATTACAGCTATATTAACCAGATCATAAAGAAAGGATATGGTCAAAGGTTTGAAGCATTCAAATGAAAACTTTGACAAAAAATGTGATGCATGTGAGTTGGGAAAGAAGCAGAATACCCTATTTCTACAGATTAGCTCAATTAGAGCCACCAAAACATTGGAGCTGGTACACAAAGAAGTATGTGAACCAATGAGCATAGAATCTGCTGGTGGATCGAAATAATACTCACATTTACAGATGACTACACAAGATCTGTTACAGTGTATTTCATGAAAAAAAGCTGACATGCTAACCCTTTAATGGTTCAATTTTGGAGAATCTGGTTGGAAAATTTTTTTTCCTCATTTTCTGGTAACTGTGTACTGAAATAACGCATTTCAAGAAATAATTTTTGGAAATTTAATTTTACCTGAAAATTATAATTTTTTGCCATATTGCAAATATGACCGATAAAGCAAGAAGCAGCAAAAGGGGCGTTGTCATAAAAAACGTGTTACTGGCTAGAAAACTTCGCAAATGATAGATAAATGATTATGTACATTTGGAGTTATTTTTATTTGATATGAAATTGACTAAAACAATTGTTTTGTCCATTAAAGCATAAACAAAGTGCACATTTCTGACAATATACTCTTTTTTGCAGTGTCTGCACATGTTTTTCTTCTCTTTGTGCTCTGGCCAATGGGCATACTGATCAAATCTTGAATCTATGTCAGGCGAAGCAACTTTAGGTACACGACCACGCTTTGGTGTTGCCTCTTCTTCACATTTCATGCGTCGTTCGAAGGTCTCTCAGCAGATCTTGGAGCTGGCGATGCTTTTCTGCCTTGATGAGAGACTGTGATATCTCACTAATAAAACCTAGCAGTGACAATTGCTAGAATTTTCAACTGATTGGCATACCTGCGGTATAGCAACCAAGCATTTGCTATATCAACAGCTTGGAAAATCAAAGAAAGATACCATCGCTTTGTTTTAATTCTCGTTCTATACAATGCAATAAGCATGTCTGCTAGGCCTAATAAGCATAACGCCTCCCATTGACTTATTGTATCTCTTGAAGACATTAGGACATTCCACTTGGACATGCATTTTTCTTTTATGATCAACCTTTTCACGGTTCCATCAGCTTGTACTCCAATATATGTGGAGACTAAATGGACAGGCTTGTTGGCATACCATTTTACAATACTAAGGCCAGTGTTCTGATCTGTCTGGAAGCAGAAACTTCCTCTGCCTTTTTGTTTCAATTCTGTATCGGACAGTAGTTTGCATCCAGCTAGCCTGTCTTTACAAAGAGTTGCTGCTGTGAGAATGCCATCTGCTTTCAAATCCAAACACAACTGAAAGGTGCAAAACCAGTTGTCAAAGAACAACTTGTGGTTAAGTTTTGATGGCATTGTTTCACAAAGTTTTTTGACAACATTTGCTGCCCCACATGTTGTTGTCCCAGTACTTTTAGCACCAGCATAAAAGAAGAAGTCGTGCATGCATCCACTCTCACCTTTTGAAACCCCTTTTTGGTTTTTTTTTGGGTTATATTGACGAAGGCCACTGGACATTGTCTTTGCTGGAACAATCTGTTCATCAATGGATGAAATTCCTTTTGCTCCATCTTCCTGCAATTGATCTTTATGCTTCAAGATAATGGTAATGCCACCTTGAACAGTTTGTTGTCTTTATTCCTTTCTTCATCCTTCTTTGAATTATCGTTTGCATGCAAAAACGTACGGAGTTGCTTGAAGCCGTTGAAACTCGTGACATCAGCTATTGGGGCGAAGTGTGTTGACTGTCACCAGTAATTTGGTAACGGGGCATTTTCACAATCCCGATTTTCAACATAATGCCAATTAGCTGTCAAGCTCTTTGCGGTTGGTGTTTGTGCTCTTTCCAGTTTTCTGCACACTGTACAGATGCATCTGCTCTACGAGATGGTTAGTCATGTCAATGTCCCAGAACTGTGTAAAATACCAAAATGGTTTCGACTGGTCAAAATCTTGTTGTGGAAGACTGATGGTGCTCCTTTGAAATCACTGTTGGTGACTGGAGGCTCTCGATTGCGCCAGCGAAAGACAGATTTCTCTGAATTCTTCTTTTCCTTTTTTTGGTTTGCAGCTTATACCAGGACTGTCATCATCAATATCAGACTCCTTTCCCTTATCATCTACTAAGGAAAGAGAAGTATCATTGTCATCTTCACTGCTGTCATCCACTTCAGCACAATCTTTTGATTGGAAGAACCCTGTTTCATTTTCACAATCATCATCATCATTATCATCATTATAGCACCAAAATAAACAAAGCCAATTTAAAAAATCTAGCTTCATGCTTCAATTTCGTCAATTTATATTGGCGTCCATTATTTCAACAAATAAATTATCCAGCAACGTCCATAAACAAAATTAAAACTAAAGTTCTTGTATCTGCTGGCTTCGCGCCTAATTATACACACACAAAAACAAGATAAACGTGAATACACAGAAATGCTCTTTCAAAACACAAGACGAATACAAAAGACTATACATACGCAAAACAATGAACACATTGACACAGCAAAAAACAAGTTACGGATCACATCACACAGTTACGTAATTAAATTAAAAAATCCTTTTTTCCCATTTTCATCATCCTCCTTCAAGATATGTAATATCTTGATTCTTCATTAGTCAATCTCTTCTGACTCCAACAGGAGTACTAATTTATTTACAGGTCTATCAAGTTTTCGATGTATCGTGTCATTATCATCCTTTTGGCTAGGCAGCAATGTTACACTTCGCACGAACCCATTACGATCAGCATTTGCAATTATCACTTTCCCATTGGCAATCATTCCTATCGCTACTTTCTTTAAAGAACCACGTCTCCAATCCGGAAATTCCTTCTGGGCTCTGTCCATTTTGCCCTTGGTTGCAACAACATCAAGTACTCCTTTTCCATCTCGACCAAAATTCATTTAAAAGACGTTGTACTCTTCTCCATCTCCTTCTACAATATAAATCAGCTTTTTGGAATACACCTGGAGGTGGCATGATAACCTTGGATTTCATCGTCAGCAAATGATTTGGTGTCAGTGGTCTGACGCTGTGTGGATCACTCAGTGTCTCAACTGTGAGAGGGCGTGAATTCACTATTGCTTCGGACTCGGTCAGCAATGTTCTCAACGATTCATCATCAAGAGAATGTCCATGATTCTTCAGTAGAGATGACAGTATGGCTCTAACAGAACGAATCTGACGCTCCCACACTCCTCCATGTGGCTTGCCGCAGGGACGTTCTTTTTCCACAAATCCAATCTGTATTCTGATTATGAGCAAGCGGACTAATCTTACTTTGATCCATTTTCTCAAATTCTTCTGAAGCTCGTTGACCGTACCAACAAAATTAGTGCCATTATCGGAGTATATTTGACGCACACTGCCTCTTCTTGCAATAAACCTCCTTAAAGCTTGAATAAACGAGTCTGTGTCCAATGAGTTAGTTGTTTCATATGAATCGCACGACTTCCGAAACATGTGAACAAAACTCCGTATCTTTTCAGCTCCTTTCTTCTTTCTTTGATCACAAATGGTCCAAACAAATCCACTCCACAGTATGTGAAGGGTGGTGCTTCCTTAACTCGCTCTTCAGGAAGATCTGCCATCTTCTGTTCACCTAACTTTCCGCGAAGACTGCGACATCTAACACATCTTGAAATAAACTGTCGAACCTTAGAGTTCGCATTAATTATCCAGTACCCACTTGATCGAATTTCATTCAATGTCATACCTCTCCCTGCGTGCTGTGCTTTTCGATGACACAAGTCTATTACTAACTCAGTAACTTTCCCTTTCTTTGGCAGCAAAATAGGGTGCTTGCATTCTTCATCAAAGCATGACTTCTTCATTCTTCCACCTACTCTCACGATTCCGTTTTCATCGAGGAAGGGATCCAATTTAAACAAAGAGCTAGCTTTCTTGAGGATTCTTCTTTCACCTCGTAAAATTTCATCCTTGTCTCGTGAAACGTTCTTTAATACTCTTAACTCAACTTCAAATGCTGCCGCTTGTACCAATCTGATAATCGTATTTTCTGCCATTTTTACATCTTCTACTATTAACAAAGCATCTTCGTTTTTAGGCGTTGCTGAAAAGACCTTATCTTCTCTATTCTTAATCTTTCTTTTACAATTCGAAATGAACCTCAGCATAAGTGCAACAACAGTCTTCATGCGTACCCAGTCAGAGTATCGATTTTCCAACTCAATCAGGAAACTGTCTGTCTCTGCAACTGCAAGGCAATTCACTTTGACATTTTTCTTTAATTCTGGATCATCTTCCTTTAACAAAGGTGCTGCCTTTTCTCTTGGCCATTCGTTTTCTAATTTCCACAAAAAATCTGGACCTGTGAACCAACGTGAATTCTTTGCTATTGCACTTGCACAAAGGTCATGAGATGCATCATCAGCTGGACTTTGCTTTGTATCAACATACTTCGATCTTTTTGTGAACTTAAATCCATGTAAACCAGTTGGATGAGATTTGGTACAAATATTACACGTTCTTTGTTGCCTGCAGCTCTTTGACACATGGGTTGGGGATGTAGGCTTATAGCAAGCATAACATAATTTGTTCTCGTACAGAAACTTGCTTCTTTCTTTCACATCAAGCTTTAAATAATCAGGACATTTATCTAAATCATGCAATCCTTCACATGATGGGCAACTGGATTTAGGTTCATAAACTCTATCCGTCTCTGTTGAAGAATAATCTGTGCTGTAAACACTCATCTTCGTATCTTTTGCCATTTCTCTTCTAAATCTGTCTTTAAAGGAGTTTTGAACTTCGGACAAAGCTTCTCTTGAATACAATGGGTCATTGACCAGTCTCGTTTCTTCTTCAATTAGGTTAACAAAATCTATGAATTCAGCGGCTCTCAGTTCATCTCTTTTGAGACCAAAAACTTTTCGATTCCACCTTTCCTGTAGATTACCAGGAAGTTTCGACTGGAGAATTTGCAGAATTTCCGGTGTGTTTAATGCTTGCAAATGAGGGCCAGCTTTCATGCTGGTTTGGCATTTAACCAGAAATCTATAGAAAGTTCTAAATGAAAGTGCATCAGCATATTTAACTTGTGGCCATCTACGTAGCTCCTTCATGTAAGCAGCTGAAATCCTATATGAATCCCCATACTTTTGTTAGCAATGCTTTTGCTTCCTTGTAGCAAACTTTTGGTGGCAACTGGATACAATGTCTGATTAGTTCTTTTGCTTCACCTGACGTATACTTGATTAATCTGGTCAGCCTTCCCATTGGATCTGCAATTTTCTTCTCAACAACTTTTCGAAACGTTGCCATAAAGTATTGATATTCCATGGGATCACCGCCAAAAACATCAATATCCACATTTGGTGCATTTTGCTGATTCAATAATCCATAAAGGGTAGCAGCATGTAAAGTGCTTTCATCAATGCCCTCTGTATCTTCTCTTGGTTCATTTATGAAGTGGTTCCCTAGATTTGGTTGCTGAGGCAACTCTTCTTTGGGCGTTTTGGGAACATAAGGTTGTGAACATTCAGGTCTCCTCATACCAAAAGAAACTGCTTGTTGTTGTTGTTGTTTTGACAATTTTTCAAGTTGTACTCGAGAGGGTTCAATTCTTTGCCTTTGTGAAAAACCAGGTTGATTGGTAACATCTCTATTTGCAGTGATCCAGTTTTTGACGTAAGAATGAGAAATTCTTTCGTTTTTATAAAAAGTTCCATCTTGATCTGCCACTTCTTCTGTAACAGATTTCTCACAGCGGATAGAATCTTCAAATTGCTCAAAAACCTTTACTCTAGCTTCCGCTTTAGCTATTTCTTGCTTGATGCGAACCTTTTCAGATGCGATTTCAGCAGCTCTTCTTTCCTCCAGAAATTTGGATTCTGCGTGTAACTCAGCTATACGTGCCTTTTCTGCAGCGGCACGCTCACGAACTGATGAACCAGACTTCCTTTGAGCTTTTTAAACTTGATGGCGTAGCGGTTGAACTTGATGACTTTCGGGACTTTTTTGAGCTCTTCGAACATAAAGACGTAACACTTTTATTATCTTCTAAATTCTCAGCTTGAGACAAATAATTGTGAATATTTGTTTTGAAATCCATGACCTCCTTATCAACAACTTCAAACCAACGGCTTTCAATGTCATGTTGATCACAATTCTCCACTAACGCAATAAAATTCTCTTGTACGGCCATCAAATTGCAAAAAATCTCATTCAATTTCGATAATTCACAACGAATAACAGTCATACTGTGACTCAAGTTTAATAAGGACGTAATAAATTTCATCTGCTTCTGCAAGTTACAATAAAGCGATTTTCGATTTCGAAATTGAACGTCGCGTGTATACGACTTTCCTTTCTCTGTTAACGTTGCCACGCGTTTAGATCTGTCACCTCCAGGACAAAACAAATTCAGAGCCTCTATATTGCTTTGAACTTCATCTTGAATGTTCGTTACTGTCACTTCATCCAAATTTCTGTTTGTGGACGGCTCCGAGTTGTTTCTTCAAGATTCTCCAAAATTTCCAAAAACTTTATCCGAAGAATTTCTTGCCATATTCAAATTTTATGGAAATTTTATTTGCTGAAGTGACTTATAAATTCACTGAAATAGCAGCCAAAATAAACAAAGCCAATTTAAAAATCTAGCTTCATGCTTCAATTTCGTGAATTTATCTTGGCGTCCATTATTTCAACAAATAAATTATCCAGCAACGTCCATAAACAAAATTAAAACTAAAGTTCTCGTATCTGCTGCTTCGCGCCTAATTATACACACACAAAAACAAAGATAAACGTGAATACACAGAAATGCTCTTTCAAAACACAAGACGAATACAAAAGACTATACAATACGCAAAACAATGAACACATTGACACAGCAAAAAACAAGTTACGGATCACATCACACAGTTACGTAATTAAATTAAAAAATCCTTTTTTCCCATTTTCAATCATCAAGGTCTGACAGCTCTGAACCTGACTCACCAGGCAACATGACAAAGTTAATTGCATCCTGGACATTAAATCGTATATGCTTTCGTGTTTGTTTCTCCATGTTTCCCAACTTTTCCAACTTTTATTTCATCCTGCAAAGAAAATCATTTATTTGTTAGGCCTATTTGTTGATCAGCAGTTTTTACTTTAAAATAATGGTTGGAAATAAAACTCATTGAATGCAATGTGAAAATGAGCTTTCTAAACTGCTTATGTCAATGTAAAATGCTAATTCAAGGCTCTTGGTATAAAATTTTATTATTTAGACATAACCACTTGAAGCAATGAAATATGCCCAACGTGGGTCATATTTGCCACATGGCAAATAAATTTAGGACATTTTTTTGGCTTCTGACTTCAAGAGCTCTGAAGCAACGTTTCATCACAGCAACAAGCATCCAAAAACGATAACAAAATAATAACAATAGACCAAGGCCGACCTTATTCTACGGGCCTACGCTATTTTCTCTCATCTGAAGCAGCAAGCCGACGGTGATAACCTTGTTCATAGTCAAATAGTCGATGACGCACACATCAGATACGAAGAAATGTTTAATTTAAAATGCAGTCATTTGCCTTGGTCGACAGATCTTCGTGGCACTCCTGCTTTTTCGTTTGTTCAATTGTATCACTATCTTGTTCTTCGCACTACAAAGTTCAAGCACATCAAGTTGAAAAGTACCACATACAAAAAGCTAAAGTCATTTCAGTTTTTTTATGAAGGTTATATCAAGAAATTTTTTGTGGCCAAGGATGAATTATGTACATATTTTGATGTTCCAATGAAGGCTTCAATGGAGGCAATTTTGTACAAAGTCTTAGTGGTTATTGACTAGCTGGGGGCGCTCGCGTTCGCTCGCTTCCCGGAGGGGGGCAAGTGAAAAAAACTTAATGTGGTACCAATAAGACATATCTTTCAGCTTTGGTGCTAAATAATTAAAAACTTGTTGTAAGGAGGTAAAGTTTGGAAAACCAGTGTAAAATTTAACAGCTTCAACATTGCCTTTTAACTTGTCAATGGAAAATAGTGCCTTTTTTGCAATTACCAACTCAGAACTCAATTCAGAAACTTTAGACGAAAGTTCTTCGATTTTCTGTTGAAGATTGACATATTCTTGTTGTTCATTGGAAGATACCAAAGGTGGGTAACGGTGATCTGATAATTGATAGGACACATCAACTTCTTCAACCAAATAAGCGAGAGACTTGACAAAGGAGAAATCTGTCTGAGTGGAGCACGTTTTAAAATTACAAAGCTCTTGAGCATCAGTGACATCAGGCAACAAAGAATCTTCTTCAGCTACATCAGTTAAAGAACAGGCATCAGGTTCACCAGAAAAACAAGGTTGTGGGTCAAGAAATGGGGTACGATCTTTGGGTGCTTTGCGTGAATTCCGCATGGTGGGAGTGTCAGGATTAACGTGCAACTTCAGTGAGGAACTGCACCAGCTACCAACTTTCAGCGCAATGGATTCCGCTGCACATCTTCATCTTTATGTTCTTCAGATAGAACAGTATATGGAGTCACCTTAAAATCATCAAAACCATCAAAACCATGACGCCTTTTTATCAAATTACACCAATGACTTTTGGCAGGATTCTTTTCAGGAAACTTAAAAAAATGTAGGCCACTTGGAGTACCGTCTTTGCGTTTTTGAAAATTATAGCAACCATATGCAGCACATTGTCTTCCTAACGATGGTTTCTTCTTCTTTTGAACAGTAGAATTCGCCTCGGTATTACTTTTGGCCATTTTGATATCAATAAAGCTCAAAAAAGTAAGTTAAAGCGACGAGATGTGATTATTTCCACGATACTTAAGCTTCAACTTCAAAGTTCTTACTGTGATAGCTTTGTTTTCGATTACGAGTCTCGTTTTCAAAAACAAATGTGAAAATGGTCTATTGGAACATACAGTGGGACTTACTTTATATTTGATGTCATTGAAAATACAAGCATCACAATCCAAAAACACACTTCTTCAAGCAACGAAAATTTCCCACTTGGTTACGAGGCTGCTTGGCATGCTTTCTGATTCAATAGACTGTTGTATTACACAATGTAAAATCAGAGCAAAGTGGAGTGGAAACAATGGGGGGGGGAAGTCCTCTGGCCCAATCACTTTTTATTTGTCATATGGCATAAAGGACCCATAAAGGGCTAACAAGGTTCAAAGAGTACACCTGCTTAAGTGCTGGTTTTGAAAGAAGCCAGAGGTATCTAACTTGAGAGAATTTGGATGCATATATTTTTATCATGTTCCTGGTGAGCTGAGAGCAAAACTAGATGCAAAATCCAGGAAAGCTGTATTCGCTGTATTAGGCTGCTAGTGCTATCATGGAATCTAAATTGATATTTCAGACTCTGGTAGGATTCTCCGGTGGCTAAGAAATGCAAAGTAACTGCAATTTTTCCTCTGCACTCATTGGCTATGGCATGTTTGTTGAATGCCTTTCAGTGAAAGGACGAAACCTTTTCAGTAGTCCCTGAGGGGAAATAAGGACCAGTATGTTCACAAACACAGTAGCTCATTCATAGGTCTTCATTTGAGTTGTATGCGAATAATAATATGGTCCTAAGATAATTTATTTGCTTAGGCTTCACATACCTCAAATGCATCTGTGTTCATTCGCATGAAATGTCTGTAATCACCTCTGTCTGCAAGTGTCAATTCGTTCACAACATTGTTATTGCAGTATTTAGACTAGGGCCCAGACCTCAAAAAGTGTGACCGCATGTTGGTTAGGAGCTTTTTGTCTTACGAGTGATATATTATGGTTGTTTTACAAAGCTACTCTTTGTAGTTTATATCTAGCTAGTTTATTTCGTATTTCTTGTACAAGCTTCAAGAATATTAAACTGGCGACGAGGAAAATTTCTAACTGTAGCTATTCATCAATAGTTTTGTAAATAGCTGGCTTCAACATGGCTACACTAGCGCTACAACCGGTACTAGAATTCAATCCAGACTGTGAAGTTGGAGCAAGTTTGTCAACAGGCTGGAAGAAATGGCTTAAAGATTTCGAGATGTATGTCCTAGCATCTGGAATTTCAAATGCTACCAGAAAACGAGCATTATTACGATAATTCACATGTTCTCGTGAGCAGCGGACGTGCTTTTGAACGGCGGGAAGATGAAAGACTATCAAGAAGTCTTGTCATAAAATTTTTTTTTGTCGGTTTATTCCTTACTTTTATTTCATTTCCAAATGTCACAGAGTTTTATTAAACCAATATGGAGATTAATAAAGAATTTGATGAAATTTTGAAAAAGAATCTAAATGAATTCGAAATCCGATTGGAAAAATCAATTCGAGGTCAGCTAGAACAGTCGATTGCCAAGTTTAAAGACGAAATCAATAGCCTTTTGACAAAGAAAATATCGGAAATTGAGAAAAAACAAAAATAAATCGAGAAGTCACAGCAATTCCAAGCAGATCAATATGAAAGCTTTCGCGTACAAATTGGCAATGTTCTAAAAGAGAATGTCATCCCAAACAACGGCCATTCTGACGAGACTGGTAAAATCTCAAGGCTTTGGGCATCCAAAAGGATCCTGCTAGGCCTAAATGGCCACAAGGCAATTCATAGGTGGAACGTTTGAATCAAACACTTGGCAAAGTTCTTAAAACTGCCAAACTCGAAGGAAGGGTATGGCAGCAGGAAATAAATAGATTCTTACTGCAATACCAAACGACGCCCCATTCTACTACCAATGTACCACTGGCAGAGCTTCTATTCAACCGTACTGTGGCTGGAAAACTTCCATCTTTGTTGAAAGAAACAATCAAAAACAGGCACAACGAAGCTCCCACAAATGAACATCATTGTCAAGAGTACAACAAAGTGTGTGCTGACACCAAACAAAATGCAACAGTCAGCGACATTGAGGTCGGAGACTTTGTACTGATAAAGCAAGACAGGAAAAACAAACTAACTTCGCCTTTCAACGACAAGCCCTACCGAGTAGTGTTCCGCAAAAACTCACGTGTAACAGCTCAACGTAATAATCATAAAGTAAGACGCAGCGTGTCTCACTTTAAGAAAATACCACCTCCTGCCGACTTAAATTTTGATGATGAAAATGATTTCGATTCTGCATCCGCAAGCACCGAACGCAAGAAGATCCCCAACATATACAGCAAAGAAGATCTTCAAGACAGGCAAGGCCTCCAACTCGTTATGGACAACCTGTTCCTTCGGGCGTTATATAAACTATAGACATATATACATATAGAGATTTTACTTACTCACAAAAAAACATTTTGAAACAAGGGAGTAATGTAGTATCTAGACTAGGGCCCGGATCTCAAAAGGTCGGACCGCATGTTGGTTAGGAGCTTTTTGTTTTACGAGTGATATATTATGGTTGTGTTACAAAGCTACTCTGAGTTTCTTTCGTATTTCTTGTACAAGCTTCAAGAATATTAAAGTTATATAGACAAGAACTTTGCACCAAACACCTCTTCTTCGTTGTCTTTCTGTTCTGTTTGTTACTTTCAATGTACATGCAATGATTATAGCACAAACAGCTTTGTTTCTATTATCAACTGTTATATCAGGTCAAAAGTGAAAGAACTTAAGAAACCCTCCTTTTAATACTTTCCTGGTTCTTCCTCTAGTTTCTATTTCGTCTCATTATTTCCCTTGCCAGACCTTTGTGTTCCTCATCCAGTTTCTTTTCTTGTGTGTTTTACAGTTTCGTGAAAGTTTCAGTTTCTTCTTTGGAGTATTTGTAAAACTCACACGTTATTTTGTATCATTGAATTTACCAAATCACTTTCAATTCCTTTTTTACATCCTCTTTCGTGTTCCGAGCAAATTGCATATAATGTAGCAGCACAGGTCTTAAACCAGTTCTATGATACTCCTTCAACTAACAACCAAAATCACAAAGATTTCTCAGCACGGTGGCAAATTACATTGGACTTTGAAGAATGTTTGGGCCACAGAATAACAAATAGAACGTAAGCTCCAGCTACTTATTTTTTCAGTCTCAGGCTTGTCTCAATATAACTTATCTATAAATTTTACTTCTGACGTTGTTGTATTATGCTGTAGAGCTGAATACATAGAGGACGAGGAAGAAAACAATAAAAGATATAGAAAATGAAGCACAGCCTCCACCTGTCGTTTCTGCCAAACAAAAAAGGCCTCCAAAGGAACAGCATCAAAGAAGAAAAAAGCAACCCTAAAGTTTAATTGGACAGGTCACCTTGTCAAGGCACTCATAAATGAATGCCAGCAACAAGACCTCCTATATGACCTGTCCCATCCTCAGTAACATATGAAAGACAAGAAAAGAATTGTCATCCAGAGAGGTATAAACGAATTAGAAATTCAAGAAGTGTCCCCTTTCCCATCGTAGGAGGAAATGTACAAGAAGAAGAACTCGTTAAGAACCCACTTTGTAGCTGAGATAAATAAAGTAAATGAGTCTAGAGTTAGTGGAGCTGGAGCAAATTAGGCTCACAGAAGTGGTTGGCAATTTTACGAGCCGTTGCAATTCCTGGCAGATAATCCGCTACCAAGATGGACAGAGTCCTATCTGACGAAACGCAATGCCAATACACCAATTGGAGAAGAAGAGAACGAACTTTATGCATATCCTGTGAACAAAAAAAGTCTGCAAAATCAGTAACAAAGACCCAGGCTCTATAAATTGATGAACTGCTAGAAACAGCCGTAGTAGCTCTAAGAGTGCCAATGGTAAATCCACCCAATAACTGGAGAGAACAGCACACAATATTTGGAGAGATGGTTTGGAAGATGTTGCAAAAAATTCCAGATGTTATGACGAAGACATCATCAAAATGGACATTAAACCCCGGTTGGTACAAGTAAGACATTTTAGGCAACCTGCAGTGCAACCAACTCTGCAGCAGCATTTCCCCAACAGTCAGCAAATAGCTGATTTCGATTTTCGAGCTACTAGCACACCTCATGTGCAGAGTAATCAAAGGGGTGACATTAACGTAAGGAGAAATTTTAGTTTTTCTTCTGAATTAAATTGTGACAACATTGAACAATCCTAGCTCCATTAAATCTTTTGCTGATTTTTAACAATTCCATAGGTCTTTATTAATATGCGTAAATATGCAATGTTTAGTTTAGTGTCAATGTTTATAATTAATTGCTGGTATTAAAAATAGTTCTAAATTCATTCATAAATCTGAAATATTGTGCCGGCACACATGAAATTGATTTTTATCCTTTAACAACTTTAATTTCTGCATAAACTGCACAACATGTAGAAAATGTACATGTACACCTTTGACTCTAATCGTAAAGCATAAAAATTCTTAGAATGTCTCAAAGATTGTTACTTCTACAAGCATGTTACAGAACCAATGCACCATAGGGAAAATTAACATTAAGATATCCTGGATTTGGTTTTCACAAATGAGGAGAATATGATACAGTCCATCATAATGGTCATTTCTTTTCAGGACGTAGACAAGGAGTAGTCCTGAATGGACACTGCTCCAGTTAGGCCCCAGTCAACAGTGGGATACCCCAGAGAAGTGTCATTGGTCCTCTGTTATTCATATATTAAGTAAATGATATGCCCGATGTAGTGCATAGTGCTATAAGGATGTTTGCTGATGATACAAAGATTTGCTGCCTGGTGAATGATATCGAAGGCAGAGATAAATTGCAGTTGGGTCTAGAAACTAAAATACGAGTGGCAACTAAAATGTAATGCGACAAAATGCAAAGTAATGCATGTCAGGAATAGCGATTTAAAGTATGATTTAATCTACCCATGTAAAACTTGAAACAAGCGACTGTGAAAAAGACCTGGGAGTTAACATTGATAAAGATTTAAAGTTCAGTAAACATGGTGAGGTAGCTTCAAACCATAGTCAATAGAAGGACGTTATCACAGTCTTTCTTCTATTGACTATGTTCAAAAAAAGCTAACAAGATAATGGGCATGCTAAAATGCTCATTTACCTGCATTGACAAAGGAATGTTCAATTGCCTATTCCAAAGTACGGCAAGACCACACCTTGAATATGGCGATGTAATATGGTCTCCGTGGTACAAAAAAGATATGCAAGTAATTGAAAATGTTCAGAGGAGAGCTTGCAAAGTGGTGTTTGGTCTGAGAGATCTTGAATACAAGGAGCATTTAAAACTACTAAAGCTACCTTCTCTACTGTATAGAAGATCACAGGGAGACCTTATTGAAGTTTACAAAGTACACACACAATTGTTACGATCCTAAGAGCTTATTTTAGATACAAAAAGATGATAGAACAAGAGGAAATGATTTTAAGATTAAAAAACAGGGATGCTGAAGAGATGCTGAAGAGGTGTTGGAAAAATATTTTTCAGTTTGAGGATTACAGAAATTTGGAACAAATTACCAAACAGCATAGTTAATGCCAGTTCTTTGTGCTTAGTTAAAGGCCTACTGCAATCAAAATCACTTTCCTGTTTTTTTGTAAAACATGAAACTTCAATCTTTACTGATTACTATGGTACTTTTGTTTTGATGTGATCACGATAAGTATAATAAATTCACCTTTGAAATGGGGCACTGACTGTGACATGGTATGGACGTCATACCACGACACAAATGGACTTTTACAATGGGATAGTATCGTGGAAAAAATTTGAAGACCGTTTATTAAAAATCGCTTCCCAGGGTGCGAAACTATAACATATGGTGCGTCGTTTTAGCTATTAATAGCAAAAATTGAACTTACGGTATCGCTACAATAGCCCTTCAAAAAAGGTATCACAAACAGCGTGGCCGATCAAATGCCCACTTATTTCACGTGGCGTAGTTTCAATGCAACCCAACCGAAGGAAAACATTCACTGAAGGAAGTAAAATTCAACTGAGAAAACACGGATGGCGGAGCTGTAGAAGAAAATACTGCCAGAGACATGGCGGACAAGGGTGTGTTGCTGGTGGACCGGGCCTTGTAAGCTGTGGAAACAGTCAGTTTACAGAGGGAATTGCAATTCATCTTTTTTGAACAGTTGTAAGGCATGGGTGTGTTTCGTATGTACATTTCCAAGCCACCGAAATCTCAGTATTATGTTCTGCCCATTTCGAATCATCTTGTTGCACCACTAACAGAGAACTGGCAACATCTTTGGGGATGAAATTGAAGCTAAAAAGTGATGCTGTGCCAAGAATTGACATTCCTGGCTCTACGAGTGAATCCCAAACTGATCATCTCAGACCTGTTCGGCCAAACTGACGCAATCTAAATCTGAATGTGATTATTAAATGCGTGGATCAAATGTCATCCACAATATGATAAAACATTCAATAATATTCAAATAATTTTTTTCTAGTCAATATCTTTTTGCTTTGCTATTGGTGAAATGTGCAGTCAATGTGAGGAACTTAGCTCATGCGTCAGATCATTGCAAAAGAAAGTGTCTAATCTGCAAAAAAGGAAAGATTTTTACAGTAGGTTCCTGCATATAAGAAACCCCCTTATATAAGAAGCCAGCCTGAAATTTGTTCCAAAGGGCTCCTTTTATAAGGAACAATTTCAGGTCTGAAATCAAAACGTTTCTTATTTTCAGGTCTGTCATACTTCATTCTTGTATGGCAAAAAATAATCCCCTAAATTATTGTAATGCAATGTAGTGTTCTCAAACAGAATCAAGATTTATCAAAACTAAAGATTTGTTTTTTTTTTCAAATTAACAAGTACTGTGCTGAAAAATACTTCAACAGTTCATTCAACATTAGAGTGTCAAAATGTATAGTCTTTAAAACCCTGTGGGTTGATGAATCTATCACAAGAGCTTTCTGCAGACATTAAGAGGCCAGTTTGTTCATCTTCGCCTGTAGTTCTTATACCTTCCCATTTCTTCCCAAGCAGCTCCTACCCAGTTGGTGATCATTATCCTTCTCTTGGAGGCCGAGAAAGACTCACCACACCATGCTTTCATATTAGCAGCATCTTCAAGGTACTTGTCCAGCTGTTCTCCAATCAATTTCTGCATCTGCCTTCCTTCTCCAGCATCAACTGGTTGCAATTTATCAGTAGAGGATGGAGGAAGGGGATAAACCAGGTGTTGGCTTTTCTTCGACAATTGAAGACAAATTCTTCTGAGGTTTGACAATTGAGATTGTCCAAAAACAACACATTCTCTTGGGACTTGTCAACTGAAGGAGAGAATGTTTTCCCCACCCACTGTTGAGCAACTTCCTTGTCCATCCAGCCATTCTTCTGCCAAAAGACATTAACTTGTGGATCATGCAACTTCAACTCTTCCTCCTTAATATTTCCCTTATCCCTGAAGATAACTGCTGGTGGAACAGGCTGTACATCAGTTGGTCTGATACACAATTGCAGTGTGCATTGTCTCTTATCAAGCCCATCTGATGGCTGAGATATCCAAACAGATGTACTTCCTGTTTTCTGATATGTGGTATCTTGATCTACAATGAAGGCAACGGGACTTGATCAACATTGTAGCGAGCTTCTGGTAACCACCTTCCTCACACTTGATCCTTTTTGCCATTATCTCTTCCTCTACATGATCTCACATCTTTCTTTAACTGCCTATGGAAATTTTGTAATATTGGTAACATTTCCATTGACCCCACAGCTATTTTGTTTGTCCGCCTGCGCAAGGAGATCTTGTGGCGTGCTTTAAATGCTGACATCCAATTTTTGCTGGCCTTGAATGAATCTGCTTTTTGATATCCATAGGATTGCCTTATATATTTAAACATTCTTGAGACAATCCATCTGCGGCTAACCTTTATACCTTTGCACGAATGGCCTTGAACTTTTCCACCACTTGTTGCTCTGCTAACTTAAAATGGGCATTATTATTATTTCGCATTTTCTTCTTGATCGGACACTCCTGCTGCCATTTTGCCTCCTACCTCCTAATTCTTTTCTTTTAGGGTCTTCACAAGCTTTCAAGATTTGTGTTTTGCATTTGACCCATTTGCTCACAAGGCTTTTGGAGATACCAAATTTTGATGTTTGCCAGAACTGTTGATAACCTTTGCTTTAAAGTCAATGGTGTATGACCTTCTATTTCCTTCTTGTTGTTTCAAATCATTGGGATGATAATCTGCTTCACTCGTAGACCTTGATAATTCTTCTTGGCCTGAATTATCCTTCAAATGATTTGTTTCTGTTATATTTAATATTTCAAAAGCCTTAAAGGGCCCAGGTGGACAAAGCCTCTGTTGCTGCTGCTCCGTGGCTGTGGACGTGGATTTTTGCAAGATTTACTGCACTCAATATGCGAAAGCAAATATTGTCTACTTGAAAACTCTCTCTTGCATACCTCACAACTAAGTGTGATTCGTTCTTCAACAGCATCTGGAATCTTGACCTCAAATTGCGATCCACTAGCTGTCTTGACATATTTTTTAACACCGAAATGTGCTAAAGTCTGTTGCGCGCGTTTCATGTTCATCAATTTTCATATTCATAACCGAAAAGGGCCTAGTAAGGCTTATTAGACGCGCCAACCAACCTGACACAGCCAATCTCGTTTTCATGTTGATCGAACAACAACGGCAACAGAAGCAAACATGTGTGTGGCCTAAAACTGATCATGAAATAAGGAAAGGAGTTGCATTGCATCAGGTATTCTTAAACAAATGGTATTCAAGCAAACAATTCATGATGAACCATCACCTTTATGCAAAAATAAGTCTTCGTGGTTATCATGCTTATATAAAGATACCATTAACACTTGGGCAAGAGTTGTTCTCTGACTTAGAGCCAGAAAATGAACACGACCAGTTTTCTATCATGATCCAAACAGAAAATTTTACTTAGTTGGCCATATACCATTGGAAATTTCAGAAATTATTCATGAAT
>RQOL01000314.1:0-36813 GCA_013076295.1 Sanderia malayensis
GTTATATTAACACTACTGCACACTAATAGCACATGAGTTCACTTTATTACAGTTGAAAGTAAGTAAAATACACATGCATTTGCATGTTTTCAGTGATATTAACATTACTGCACAGTAATGGCACATGAATCCACGTTGTTACACCTCAAACTAAGTAAAATATACGTGCATTTGCTTGTTTTCAGTGATATTAACATTACTGCACACTAATTGCACACGATTCCACGTTATTAGACCTGAAACTAACTAAAATACACATGCATTTGTTTGTTTGCATTGATATTAACATTACTGCACACTAGTTGCACATGAATCCACGTTATTACAGCTGAAACTAAGTAAACTACACATGCATTTGCGTGTTTTCAGTGATATTAACACTACTGCACACTAATGGCACATGAGTTCACTTTATTACAGTTGAAAGTAATTAAAATACACATGCATTTGCATGTTTTCAGTGATATTAACATTACTGCACAGTAATGGCACATGAATGCACGTTGTTACACCTCAAACTAAGTAAATTACACATGCATTTGCTTGTTTTCAGTGATATTAACATTACTGCAGAGTAATGGCACATGAATCCACGTTGTTACACCTCAAACTAAGTAAAATACACATGCATTTGCTTGTTTTCAGTGATATTAACATTACTGCATACTAATTGGACATGAATCGACGTTATTACAGCTGAAACTAACTAAATTAAACATGCATTTGTTGTTTGCAGTGATGTTAACATTACTGCACACTTATTGCACATGAATCCACGTTATTACAGCTTAAACTAAGTAAAGCACACATGCATTTGCTCTTTTCAGTGATTTAACATTACTGCACTCTATTTGCACATGAATCTACGTTAATACAGTTGGAACTAAGTAAAATACACATGCATTTGCTTGTTTTCAGTGATAATAACATTACTGCACACTAATTGCACATGATTCATGTTATTACGGCTGAAGCTAAGTAAATTACACATGCATTTGCTTGTTTTCAGTGATATTAACATTATTGCACACTAATTGCACATGATTCCACGTTATTAGAGCTGAAACTAACTAAAATACACATGCATTTGTTTGTTTGCAGGGTATTAACATCACTGCACACTAATTGCACCTGAATCTACGTTTTTACAGTTGAAATAAGTAAAATACATATGCATTTACTGTTTCAGTAATCTTAACATTACTGCACACTAATTGACATCAATCCACGTTATTACAGCTGAAACTAAGTAAATTACACATGCATTTGTTTGTTTTCAGTGACATTGACATTACTGCACATTATTGACATGAATCCATGTTGTTACAGGTGAAACTAACTAAAATATACATGTATTTTGCTTTTTTTAATTAATATTAACAATGCTAAACACTAATTGCGCATGAATCACGTTGTTACAGCTAAACGAAGTAAAATACACATGCATTTGCTTGTTTTCAGTGATATTAACATTAAACAACACTAATTGGACATGAATTGACGTTATTACAGCTGAAACTAACTAAATTAAACATGCATTTGTTTGTTTGCAGTGATATTAACATTATGCACACTTATTGCACATGAATCCAATTATTACAGCTAAAAAAAATAAAATACACATATATTTGCTTGTTTTTCAGTGATATCAACATTACTGCACACTAATTGCACATGAATCCACGTTATTACAGCTGAAACTAAGTAAACTACACATTGCATTTGCGTGTTTTCAGTGATATTAACACTATTGCACACTAATGGCACATGCGTCCACTTTATTACTGTTGAAAGTAAGTAAAATACACATGCATCTGCATGTTTTCAGTGATATTAACATTACTGCACATAATAGCACATGAATCCACGTTGTTACACCTCAAACTAAGTAAAATACAAGTGCATTTGCTTGTTTGTAGTGATTTAACATTACTACACACTAGTTGCACATGAATCCACGTTATTACAACTAAAACTAACTAAAATACACATGTATTTGCTTGTTTTCAGTGATATTAACACTACTGCACACTAATGGCACATGAGTCCACTTTATTACAGTGAAAGTAAGTAAAATACACATGCATTTGCATGTTTGCAGTGATATTGACATTACTGCACAGTAATGGCACATGAATGCACGTTGTTACACCTCAAACTAAGTAAATACACATGCATTTGCTTGTTTTCGTGATTTAACATTACTGCACACTAATTGCACACGATTCCACGTTATTAGAGCTGAAACTAACTAAATACACATGCATTTGTTTGTTTGCAGTGATTTAACATTACTGCACACTAGTTGCACATGAATCCACGTTGTTACAGCTGAAACTAACTAAATACACATGCATTCGTTTGTTTGCAGTGATATTCACATCACTGCACACTAATTGCACATGAATCCACGTTATTACAGCTGAAACTAATTAAGACCGACATGCATTTGCTTGTTTTCCGTGAGATTAACATTACTGCACACTAATTGCACCTGAATCTACGTTTTTACAGTTGAAACTAAGTAAAATTCATATGCATTTACTTGTTTTCAGTAATCCTAACATTACTGCCACACTAATTGCACATCAATCCACGTTATTACAGCTGAAACTAAGTAAATTACACATGCATTTGTTTGTTTTCAGTGACATTAACATTACTGCACACTTATTGTACATGAATGCATGTTGTTACAGGTGAAACTAACTAAAATATACATGTATTTGCTTTTTTAATTAATATTAACAATGCTAAACACTAATTGCGCATGAATCCACGTTGTTACAGCTGAAACGAAGTAAAATACACATGCATTTGCTTGTTTTCAGTGATATTAGCATTAAACAACACTAATTGGACATGAATTGACGTTATTACAGCTGAAACTAACTAAATTAAACATGCATTTGTTTGTTTGCAGTGATATTAACATTACTGCACACTTATTGCACATGAATCCACATTATTACAGCTAAAAATAAATAAAATACACATATATTTGCTTGTTTTCGGTGATATCAACATTACTGCACACTAATTGCACATGAATCCACGTTATTACAGCTGAAAACTAAGTAAACTACACATGCATTTGCGTGTTTCAGTGATATTAACACTACTGCACACTAATGGCACATGCGTCCACTTTATTACTGTTAAAAGTAAGTAAAATTCACATGCATCTGCATGTTTTCAGTGATATTAACATTACTGCACAGTAATAGCACATGAATCCACGTTGTTACACCTCAAACTAAGTAAAATACAAGTGCATTTGCTTGTTTGTAGTGATGTTAACATTACTGCACACTAGTTGCACATGAATCCACGTATTACAACTAAAACTAACTAAAATACACATGTATTTGCTTGTTTCATGATATTAACACTACTGCACACTAATGGCACATGAGTCCACTTTATTACAGTTGAAAGTAAGTAAAATACACATGCATTTGCATGTTTGCAGTGATATTGACATTACTGCACAGTAATGGCACATGAATGCACGTTGTTACACCTCAAACTAAGTAAATTACACATGCATTTGCTTGTTTTCGGTGATGTTAACATTACTGCACACTAATTGCACACGATTCCACTTATTAGAGCTGAAACTAACTAAAATACACATGCATTTGTTTGTTGCAGTGATATTAACATTACTGCACACTAGTTGCACATGAATCCACGTTGTTACAGCTGAAACTAACTAAATTACACATGCATTTGTTTGTTTGCAGTGATATTAACATCATTGCACACTAATTGCACATGAATCCACGTTATTACAGCTGAAACTAATTAAGACCGACATGCATTTGCTTGTCTTCCGTGAGATTAACATTACTGCACACTAATTGCACCTGAATCTACGTTTTTACAGTTGAAACTAAGTAAAATACAAATGCATTTACTTGTTTTCAGTAATCCTAACATTACTGCACACTAATTGCACATCAATCCACGTTATTACAGCTGAAACTAAGTAAATTACACATGCATTGTTTGTTTTCAGTGACATTAACATTACTGCACACTTATTGTACATGAATGCATGTTGTTACAGGTGAAACTAACTAAAATATACATGTATTTGCTTTTTTTAATTAATATTAACAATGCTAAACACTAATTGCGCATGAATCCACGTTGTTACAGCTGAAACGAAGTAAAATACACATGCATTGCTTGTTTTCAGTGATATTAGCATTAAACAACACTAATTGGACATGAATTGACGTTATTACAGCTGAAACTAACTAAATTAAACATGCATTTGTTTGTTTGCAGTGATATTAACATTACTGCACACTTATTGCACATGAATCCACATTATTACAGCTAAAAATAAATAAAATACACATATATTTGCTTGTTTTCGTGATATCAACATTACTGCACACTAATTGCACATGAATCCACTTATTACAGCTGAAACTAAGTAAACTACACATGCATTTGCGTGTTTTCAGTGATATTAACACTACTGCACACTAATGGCACATGCGTCCACTTTATTACTGTTAAAAGTAAGTAAAATTCACATGCATCTGCATGTTTTCAGTGATATTAACATTACTGCACAGTAATAGCACATGAATCCACGTTGTTACACCTCAAACTAAGTAAAATACAAGTGCATTTGCTTGTTTGTAGTGATATTAACATTACTGCACACTAGTTGCACATGAATCCACGTTATTACAACTAAAACTAACTAAAATACACATGTATTTGCTTGTTTTCAGTGATATTATCATTACTGCACACTAATTGCACATGAATCCACGTTATTACAGCTGAAACTAAGTAAACTACACATGCATTTGCGTGTTTTCAGTGATATTAACACTACTGCACACTAATGGCACATGAGTCCACTTTATTACAGTTGAAAGTAAGTAAAATACACATGCATTTGCATGTTTGCAGTGATATTGACATTACTGCACAGTAATGGCACATGAATGCACGTTGTTACACCTCAAACTAAGTAAATTACACATGCATTTGCTTGTTTTCAGTGATGTTAACATTACTGCACACTAATTGCACACGATTCCACGTTATTAGAGCTGAAACTAACTAAAATACACATGCATTTGTTTGTTTGCAGTGATATTAACATTACTGCACACTAGTTGCACATGAATCCACGTTATTACAGCTGAAACTAAGTAAACTACACATGCATTTGCGTGTTTTCAGTTATATTAACACTACTGCACACTAATGGCACATGAGTTCACTTTATTACAGTTGAAAGTAAGTAAAATACACATGCATTTGCATGTTTTCAGTGATATTAACATTACTGCACAGTAATGGCACATGAATCCACGTTGTTACACCTCAACTAAGTAAAATATACGTGCATTTGCTTGTTTTCAGTGATATTAACATTACTGCACACTAATTGCACATCAATCCACGTTATTACAGCTGAAACTAAGTAAATTACACATGCATTTGTTTGTTTTCAGTGACATTGACATTACTGCACACTTATTGTACATGAATGCATGTTGTTACAGGTGAAACTAACTAAAATATACATGTATTTGCTTTTTTTAATTAATATTAACAATGCTAAACACTAATTGCGCATGAATCCACGTTGTTACAGCTGAAACGAAGTAAAATACACATGCATTTGCTTGTTTTCAGTGATATTAACATTAAACAACACTAATTGGACATGAATTGACGTTATTACAGCTGAAACTAACTAAATTAAACATGCATTTGTTTGTTTGCAGTGATATTAACATTACTGCACACTTATTGCACATGAATCCACATTATTACAGCTAAAAATAAATAAAATACACATATATTTGCTTGTTTTCAGTGATATCAACATTACTGCACACTAATTGCACATGAATCCACGTTATTACAGCTGAAACTAAGTAAACTACACATGCATTTGCGTGTTTTCAGTGATATTAACACTACTGACACTAATGGCACATGAGTCCACTTTATTACAGTTGAAAGTAAGTAAAATACACATGCATTTGCATGTTTGCAGTGATATTGACATTACTGCACAGTAATGTCACATGAATGCACGTTGTTACACCTCAAACTAAGTAAATTACACATGCATTTGCTTGTTTTCAGTGATGTTAACATTACTGCACACTAATTGCACACGATTCCACGTTATTAGAGCTGAAACTAACTAAAATACACATGCATTTGTTTGTTTGCAGTGATATTAACATTACTGCACACTAGTTGCACATGAATCCACGTTATTACAGCTGAAACTAAGTAAACTACACATGCATTTGCGTGTTTTCAGTTATATTAACACTACTGCACACTAATGGCACATGAGTTCACTTTATTACAGTTGAAAGTAAGTAAAATACACATGCATTTGCATGTTTTCAGTGATATTAACATTAAACAACACTAATTGCACATGATTCCATGTTATTACGGCTGAAGCTAAGTAAATTACACATGCATTTGCTTGTTTTCAGTGATATTAACATTATTGCACACTAATTGCACATGATTCCACGTTATTAGAGCTGAAACTAACTAAAATACACATGCATTTGTTTGTTTGCAGGGATATTAACATCACTGCACACTAATTGCACCTGAATCTACGTTTTTACAGTTGAAACTAAGTAAAATACATATGCATTTACTTGTTTTCAGTAATCTTAACATTACTGCACACTAATTGCACATCAATCCACGTTATTACAGCTGAAACTAAGTAAATTACACATGCATTTGTTTGTTTTCAGTGACATTGACATTACTGCACATTTATTGTACATGAATCCATGTTGTTACAGGTGAAACTAACTAAAATATACATGTATTTGCTTTTTTTAATTAATATTAACAATGCTAAACACTAATTGCGCATGAATCCACGTTGTTACAGCTAAAACGAAGTAAAATACACATGCATTTGCTTGTTTTCAGTGATATTAACATTAAACAACACTAATTGGACATGAATTGACGTTATTACAGCTGAAACTAACTAAATTAAACATGCATTTGTTTGTTTGCAGTGATATTAACATTACTGCACACTTATTGCACATGAATCCACATTATTACAGCTAAAAAAAAATAAAATACACATATATTTGCTTGTTTTCAGTGATATCAACATTACTGCACACTAATTGCACATGAAGCCACGTTATTACAGCTGAAACTAAGTAAACTACACATGCATTTGCGTGTTTTCAGTGATATTAACACTATTGCACACTAATGGCACATGCGTCCACTTTATTACTGTTGAAAGTAAGTAAAATACACATGCATCTGCATGTTTTCAGTGATATTAACATTACTGCACAGTAATAGCACATGAATCCACGTTGTTACACCTCAAACTAAGTAAAATACAAGTGCATTTGCTTGTTTGTAGTGATGTTAACATTACTGCACACTAGTTGCACATGAATCCACGTTATTACAACTAAAACTAACTAAAATACACATGTATTTGCTTGTTTTCAGTGATATTAACACTACTGCACACTAATGGCACATGAGTCCACTTTATTACAGTTGAAAGTAAGTAAAATACACATGCATTTGCATGTTTGCAGTGATATTGACATTACTGCACAGTAATGGCACATGAATGCACGTTGTTACACCTCAAACTAAGTAAATTACACATGCATTTGCTTGTTTTCAGTGATGTTAACATTACTGCACACTAATTGCACACGATTCCACGTTATTAGAGCTGAAACTAACTAAAATACACATGCATTTGTTTGTTTGCAGTGATATTAACATTACTGCACACTAGTTGCACATGAATCCACGTTATCACAGCTGAAACTAAGTAAACTACACATGCATTTGCGTGTTTTCAGTTATATTAACACTACTGCACACTAATGGCACATGAGTTCACTTTATTACAGTTGAAAGTAAGTAAATACACATGCATTTGCATGTTTTCAGTGATATTAACATTACTGCACAGTAATGGCACATGAATCCACGTTGTTACACCTCAACTAAGTAAAATATACGTGCATTTGCTTGTTTTCAGTGATATTAACATTACTGCACACTAATTGGACATGAATCAACGTTATTACAGCTGAAACTAACTAATTTAAACATGCATTTGTTTGTTTGCAGTGATATTAACATTACTGCACACTTATTGCACATGAATCCACGTTATTACAGCTGAAACTAAGTAAAACTTGCATGCATTTGCTTCTTTTCAGTGATTTTAACATTACTGCACACTCTTTGCACATGAATCTACATTATTACAGTTGGAACTAAGTAAAATATACATGCATTTGCTTGTTTTCAGTGATATTAACATTACTGCACACTAATTGCACATGATTCCACGTTATTACAGCTGAGGCTAAGTAAAATACACATGCATTTGCTTGTTTTCAGTGATATTATCTTTAGTGGACTCTAATTGCACACGATTCCACGCTTTAAGAGCTGAAACTAACTGAAATACACATGCATTTGCTTGTTTTCCGTGAGATTAGCATTACTGCACACTAATTGCACCTGAATCTACGTTTTTACAGTTGAAACTAACTAAATTACACATGCATTTGTTTGTTTGCAGTGATATTAACATCACTGCACACTAATTGCACATGAATCCACGTTATTACAGCTGAAACTAATTAAGACCGACATGCATTTGCTTGTTTTCCGTGAGATTAACATTACTGCACACTAATTGCACCTGAATCTACGTTTTTACAGTTGAAACTAAGTAAAATACATATGCATTTACTTGTTTTCAGTAATCCTAACATTACTGCACACTAATTGCACATCAATCCACGTTATTACAGCTGAAACTAAGTAAATTACACATGCATTTGTTTGTTTTCAGTGACATTGACATTACTGCACACTTATTGTACATGAATGCATGTTGTTACAGGTGAAACTAACTAAAATATACATGTATTTGCTTTTTTTAATTAATATTAACAATGCTAAACACTAATTGCGCATGAATCCACTTTGTTACAGCTGAAACGAAGTAAAATACACATGCATTTGCTTGTTTTCAGTGATATTAACATTAAACAACACTAATTGGACATGAATTGACGTTATTACAGCTGAAACTAACTAAATTAAACATGCATTTGTTTGTTTGCAGTGAAATTAACATTACTGCACACTTATTGCACATGAATCCACATTATTACAGCTAAAAATAAATAAAATACACATATATTTGCTTGTTTTCAGTGATATCAACATTACTGCACACTAATTGCACATGAATCCACGTTATTACAGCTGAAACTAAGTAAACTACACATGCATTTGCGTGTTTTCAGTGATATTAACACTACTGCACACTAATGGCACATGAGTCCACTTTATTACAGTTGAAAGTAAGTAAAATACACATGCATTTGCATGTTTGCAGTGATATTGACATTACTGCACAGTAATGGCACATGAATGCACGTTGTTACACCTCAAACTAAGTAAATTACACATGCATTTGCTTGTTTTCAGTGATGTTAACATTACTGCACACTAATTGCACACGATTCCACGTTATTAGAGCTGAAACTAACTAAAATACACATGCATTTGTTTGTTTGCAGTGATATTAACATTACTGCACACTAGTTGCACATGAATCCACGTTATTACAGCTGAAACTAAGTAAACTACACATGCATTTGCGTGTTTTCAGTTATATTAACACTACTGCACACTAATGGCACATGAGTTCACTTTATTACAGTTGAAAGTAAGTAAAATACACATGCATTTGCATGTTTTCAGTGATATTAACATTAAACAACACTAATTGCACATGATTCCATGTTATTACGGCTGAAGCTAAGTAAATTACACATGCATTTGCTTGTTTTCAGTGATATTAACATTATTGCACACTAATTGCACATGATTCCACGTTATTAGAGCTGAAACTAACTAAAATACACATGCATTTGTTTGTTTGCAGGGATATTAACATCACTGCACACTAATTGCACCTGAATCTACGTTTTTACAGTTGAAACTAAGTAAAATACATATGCATTTACTTGTTTTCAGTAATCTTAACATTACTGCACACTAATTGCACATCAATCCACGTTATTACAGCTGAAACTAAGTAAATTACACATGCATTTGTTTGTTTTCAGTGACATTGACATTACTGCACATTTATTGTACATGAATCCATGTTGTTACAGGTGAAACTAACTAAAATATACATGTATTTGCTTTTTTTAATTAATATTAACAATGCTAAACACTAATTGCGCATGAATCCACGTTGTTACAGCTAAAACGAAGTAAAATACACATGCATTTGCTTGTTTTCAGTGATATTAACATTAAACAACACTAATTGGACATGAATTGACGTTATTACAGCTGAAACTAACTAAATTAAACATGCATTTGTTTGTTTGCAGTGATATTAACATTACTGCACACTTATTGCACATGAATCCACATTATTACAGCTAAAAAAAAATAAAATACACATATATTTGCTTGTTTTCAGTGATATCAACATTACTGCACACTAATTGCACATGAATCCACGTTATTACAGCTGAAACTAAGTAAACTACACATGCATTTGCGTGTTTTCAGTGATATTAACACTATTGCACACTAATGGCACATGCGTCCACTTTATTACTGTTGAAAGTAAGTAAAATACACATGCATCTGCATGTTTTCAGTGATATTAACATTACTGCACAGTAATAGCACATGAATCCACGTTGTTACACCTCAAACTAAGTAAAATACAAGTGCATTTGCTTGTTTGTAGTGATGTTAACATTACTGCACACTAGTTGCACATGAATCCACGTTATTACAACTAAAACTAACTAAAATACACATGTATTTGCTTGTTTTCAGTGATATTAACACTACTGCACACTAATGGCACATGAGTCCACTTTATTACAGTTGAAAGTAAGTAAAATACACATGCATTTGCATGTTTGCAGTGATATTGACATTACTGCACAGTAATGGCACATGAATGCACGTTGTTACACCTCAAACTAAGTAAATTACACATGCATTTGCTTGTTTTCAGTGATGTTAACATTACTGCACACTAATTGCACACGATTCCACGTTATTAGAGCTGAAACTAACTAAAATACACATGCATTTGTTTGTTTGCAGTGATATTAACATTACTGCACACTAGTTGCACATGAATCCACGTTGTTACAGCTGAAACTAACTAAATTACACATGCATTTGTTTGTTTGCAGTGATATTAACATCACTGCACACTAATTGCACATGAATCCACGTTATTACAGCTGAAACTAATTAAGACCGACATGCATTTGCTTGTTTTCCGTGAGATTAACATTACTGCACACTAATTGCACCTGAATCTACGTTTTTACAGTTGAAACTAAGTAAAATACATATGCATTTACTTGTTTTCAGTAATCCTAACATTACTGCACACTAATTGCACATCAATCCACGTTATTACAGCTGAAACTAAGTAAATTACACATGCATTTGTTTGTTTTCAGTGACATTGACATTACTGCACACTTATTGTACATGAATGCATGTTGTTACAGGTGAAACTAACTAAAATATACATGTATTTGCTTTTTTTAATTAATATTAACAATGCTAAACACTAATTGCGCATGAATCCACGTTGTTACAGCTGAAACGAAGTAAAATACACATGCATTTGCTTGTTTTCAGTGATATTAGCATTAAACAACACTAATTGGACATGAATTGACGTTATTACAGCTGAAACTAACTAAATTAAACATGCATTTGTTTGTTTGCAGTGATATTAACATTACTGCACACTTATTGCACATGAATCCACATTATTACAGCTAAAAATAAATAAAATACACATATATTTGCTTGTTTTCGGTGATATCAACATTACTGCACACTAATTGCACATGAATCCACGTTATTACAGCTGAAACTAAGTAAACTACACATGCATTTGCGTGTTTTCAGTGATATTAACACTACTGCACACTAATGGCACATGCGTCCACTTTATTACTGTTAAAAGTAAGTAAAATACACATGCATCTGCATGTTTTCAGTGATATTAACATTACTGCACAGTAATAGCACATGAATCCACGTTGTTACACCTCAAACTAAGTAAAATACAAGTGCATTTGCTTGTTTGTAGTGATATTAACATTACTGCACACTAGTTGCACATGAATCCACGTTATTACAACTAAAACTAACTAAAATACACATGTATTTGCTTGTTTTCAGTGATATTATCATTACTGCACACTAATTGCACATGAATCCACGTTATTACAGCTGAAACTAAGTAAACTACACATGCATTTGCGTGTTTTCAGTGATATTAACACTACTGCACACTAATGGCACATGAGTCCACTTTATTACAGTTGAAAGTAAGTAAAATACACATGCATTTGCATGTTTGCAGTGATATTGACATTACTGCACAGTAATGGCACATGAATGCACGTTGTTACACCTCAAACTAAGTAAATTACACATGCATTTGCTTGTTTTCAGTGATGTTAACATTACTGCACACTAATTGCACACGATTCCACGTTATTAGAGCTGAAACTAACTAAAATACACATGCATTTGTTTGTTTGCAGTGATATTAACATTACTGCACACTAGTTGCACATGAATCCACGTTATTACAGCTGAAACTAAGTAAACTACACATGCATTTGCGTGTTTTCAGTTATATTAACACTTCTGCACACTAATGGCACATGAGTTCACTTTATTACAGTTGAAAGTAAGTAAAATACACATGCATTTGCATGTTTTCAGTGATATTAACATTACTGCACAGTAATGGCACATGAATCCACGTTGTTACACCTCAACTAAGTAAAATATACGTGCATTTGCTTGTTTTCAGTGATATTAACATTACTGCACACTAATTGGACATGAATCAACGTTATTACAGCTGAAACTAACTAATTTAAACATGCATTTGTTTGTTTGCAGTGATATTAACATTACTGCACACTTATTGCACATGAATCCACGTTATTACAGCGGAAACTAAGTAAAACTTGCATGCATTTGCTTCTTTTCAGTGATTTTAACATTACTGCACACTAATTGCACATGAATCCACGTTATTACAGCTGAAACTAAGTAAACTACACATGCATTTGCGTGTTTTCAGTGATATTAACACTACTGCACACTAATGGCACATGAGTCCACTTTATTACAGTTGAAAGTAAGTAAAATACACATGCATTTGCATGTTTGCAGTGATATTGACATTACTGCACAGTACTGGCACATGAATGCACGTTGTTACACCTCAAACTAAGTAAATTACACATGCATTTGCTTGTTTTCAGTGATGTTAACATTACTGCACACTAATTGCACACGATTCCACGTTATTAGAGCTGAAACTAACTAAAATACACATGCATTTGTTTGTTTGCAGTGATATTAACATTACTGCACACTAGTTGCACATGAATCCACGTTATTACAGCTGAAACTAAGTAAACTACACATGCATTTGCGTGTTTTCAGTTATATTAACACTACTGCACACTAATGGCACATGAGTTCACTTTATTACAGTTGAAAGTAAGTAAAATACACATGCATTTGCATGTTTTCAGTGATATTAACATTACTGCACAGTAATGGCACATGAATCCACGTTTTACACCTCAACTAAGTAAAATATACGTGCATTTGCTTGTTTTCAGTGATATTAACATTACTGCACACTAATTGGACATGAATCAACGTTATTACAGCTGAAACTAACTAATTTAAACATGCATTTGTTTGTTTGCAGTGATATTAACATTACTGCACACTTATTGCACATGAATCCACGTTATTACAGCTGAAACTAAGTAAAACTTGCATGCATTTGCTTCTTTTCAGTGATTTTAACATTACTGCACACTCTTTGCACATGAATCTACATTATTACAGTTGGAACTAAGTAAAATATACATGCATTTGCTTGTTTTCAGTGATATTAACATTACTGCACACTAATTGCACATGATTCCACGTTATTACAGCTGAGGCTAAGTAAAATACACATGCATTTGCTTGTTTTCAGTGATATTATCTTTAGCGGACTCTAATTGCACACGATTCCACGCTTTAAGAGCTGAAACTAACTGAAATACACATGCATTTGCTTGTTTTCCGTGAGATTAGCATTACTGCACACTAATTGCACCTGAATCTACGTTTTTACAGTTGAAACTAAGTAAAATACATATGCATTTACTTGTTTTCAGTAATCTTAACATTACTGCACACTAATTGCACATCAATCCACGTTATTACAGCTGAAACTAAGTAAATTACACATGCATTTGTTTGTTTTCAGTGACATTGACATTACTGCACACTTATTGTACATGAATGCATGTTGTTACAAGTGAAACTAACTAAAATATACATGTATTTGCTTTTTTTAATTAATATTAACAATGCTAAACACTAATTGCGCATGAATCCACGTTGTTACAGCTGAAACGAAGTAAAATACACATGCATTTGCTTGTTTTCAGTGATATTAACATTAAACAACACTAATTGGACATGAATTGACGTTATTACAGCTGAAACTAACTAAATTAAACATGCATTTGTTTGTTTGCAGTGATATTAACATTACTGCACACTTATTGCACATGAATCCACATTATTACAGCTAAAAATAAATAAAATACACATATATTTGCTTGTTTTCAGTGATATCAACATTACTGCACACTAATTGCACATGAATCCACGTTATTACAGCTGAAACTAAGTAAACTACACATGCATTTGCGTGTTTTCAGTGATATTAACACTACTGCACACTAATGGCACATGCGTCCACTTTATTACTGTTGAAAGTAAGTAAAATACACATGCATCTACATGTTTTCAGTGATATTAACATTACTGCACAGTAATAGCACATGAATCCACGTTGTTACACCTCAAACTAAGTAAAATACAAGTGCATTTGCTTGTTTGTAGTGATATAAACATTACTGCACACTAGTTGCACATGAATCCACGTTATTACAACTAAAACTAACTAAAATACACATGTATTTGCTTGTTTTCAGTGATATTATCATTACTGCACACTAATTGCACATGAATCCACGTTATTACAGCTGAAACTAAGTAAACTACACATGCATTTGCGTGTTTTCAGTGATATTAACACTACTGCACACTAATGGCACATGAGTCCACTTTATTACAGTTGAAAGTAAGTAAAATACACATGCATTTGCATGTTTGCAGTGATATTGACATTACTGCACAGTAATGGCACATGAATGCACGTTGTTACACCTCAAACTAAGTAACTTACACATGCATTTGCTTGTTTTCAGTGATGTTAACATTACTGCACACTAATTGCACACGATTCCACGTTATTAGAGCTGAAACTAACTAAAATACACATGCATTTTTTTTTCATGATATTAATTATGACTATTGCACACGATTCACGTTTAAGAGCTGAAACAACTAAATACACATGCATTTGTTTGTTTCAGTGATATTAACATTACTGCACACTATTGCACATGATCCACGTTTTACAGCTAAACTAAGTAAAACACGTGCATTTGCTTGTTTTAAGTGATATTAACATTACTGCACACTAATTGGACATAAATCAACGTTATTACAGCTGAAACTAACTAATTTAAACATGCATTTGCTTCTTTTCAGTGATTTTAACATTACTGCACACTCTTTGCACATGAATCTACATTATTACAGTTGGAACTAAGTAAAATATACATGCATTTGCTTGTTTTCAGTGATATTAACATTACTGCACACTAATTGCACATGATTCCACGTTATTACAGCTGAGGCTAAGTAAAATACACAGGCATTTGCTTGTTTTCAGTGATATTAACTTTAGTGGACTCGAATTGCACACGATTCCACGTTTTAAGAGCTGAAACTAACTGAAATACACATGCATTTGTTTGTTTGCAGTGATATTAACATTACTGCACACTTATTGTACATGAATCCATGTTGTTACAGCTGAAACTAATTAAAAGACACATGGATTTGTTTGTTTGCAGTGATATTAACATTACTACACACTAATTGCACATGAATTCACGTTATTACAGATGCAACTAAATAAAATACACATGCATGTGCTTGTTTTCAGTGATAATAACATTACTGCACACTAATTGCACTCGATTCCACGTTATTACAGCTGAAGCTAAGTAAAATACACATGCATTTGCTTGTTTTCAGTGATATTAACATTAATGCACAGTAATGGCACATGAATGCACGTTGTTACACCTCAAACTAAGTAAAATACACATGCATTTGCTTGTTTTCAGTGATATTAACATTACTGCACACTAATTGGACATGAATCAACGTTATTACAGCTGAAACTAAGTAAACTACACATGCATTTGCGTGTTTTCAGTGATATTAACACTACTGCACACTAATGGCACATGAGTTCACTTTATTACAGTTGAAAGTAAGTAAAATACACATGCATTTGCATGTTTTCAGTGATATTAACATTACTGCACACTCTTTGCACATGAATCTACATTATTACAGTTGGAACTAAGTAAAATATACATGCATTTGTTTGTTTTCAGTCATATTAACATTACTGCACACTAATTGCACATGATTCCACGTTATTACAGCTGAGGCTAAGTAAAATACACATGCATTTGCTTCTTTTCAGTGATTTTAACATTACTGCACACTCTTTGCACATGAATCTACATTATTACAGTTGGAACTAAGTAAAATATACATGCATTTGCTTGTTTTCAGTGATATTAACATTACTGCACACTTATTGTACATGAATCCATGTTGTTACAGCTGAAACTAATTAAAATACACATGGATTTGTTTGTTTGCAGTGATATTAACATTACTACACACTAATTGCACATGAATCCAGGTTATTACAGATGCAACTAATTAAAATACACATGCATGTGCTTGTTTTCTGTGATAATAACATTACTGCAAACTAATTGCACATGATTCCACGTTATTAGTGCTGAAACTAACTAAAATACACATGCATTTGCTTGTTTTCAGTGATATTAACATTAATGCACACTAATTGCACATGATTCCACGATATTACAGCTCTAACTAAGTAAGAAAGACTGCACTTGGGTGTTTTCAGTGATATTAACACTACTGCACACTAATTGCACATGAATCCACGGTATTACAGATGCAACTAAATAAAATACACATGCATGTGCTTGTTTTTAGTGATATTAACATTACTGCACACTAATTGCACATGAATCCACGTTATTACAGCTGAAACTAAATTAGAAACACATGCTTTTGCTTTTTTGCAGTGATATTAACATTAATGCACAAAAATTGCACATGAATCAACGTTGTTCCAGCTGAAACTAATTAAATTACACATGCATTTGTTTGTTTGCAGTGATATTAACATCACTGCACACTAATTGCATATGAATCCACGTTATTAAAACTGAAACTAACTAAGAACGACATGCATTTGCTTGTTTTCCGTGAGATTAACATTACTGCACACTAATTGCATCTGAATCTACGTTTTTACAGTTGAAACTAAGTAAAATACATATGCATTTACTTGTTCTCAGTAATCTTAACATTACTGCACACTAATTGCACATCAATCCACGTTATTACAGCTGAAACTAAGTAAAATACACTTGCATTTGTTTGTTTTCAGTGACATTGACATTACTGCACACTTATTGTACATGAATCCATGTTGTTACAGCTGAAACTAACTAAAATATACATGCATTTGCTTTTTATAATTAATATTAACAATGCTAAACACTAATTGCGCATGAATCCACGTTGTTACAGCTGAAACGATGTAAAATACAGATGCATTTGCTTGTTTTCAGAGATATTAACATTACACAATACTAATTGGACATGAATGAACGCTATTACAGCTGAAACTAAGTAAAATACACATGCATTTGCTTCCTTTTAGTGATATTAACATTACTCCACCCTAATTGCACGTGAATCCACGTTGTTATAGCTGAAACTAACTAAATTACGCACGCATTTGTTTGTTTGCAGTGATGTTAACATTACTGCACACTAATTGCACATGAATCCACGTTATTACAGCTTAAACTAACAAAAATATACATGCATTTGCTTTTTTTAATTAATATTGACAATGTTAAACACTAATTGCGCAAGAATCCACGTTGTTACAGCTGAAACGAAGTAAAATACACATGCATTTGCTTCTTTTCAGTGATATTAACATAACACAACACTAATTGGACATGAAAAACGCTATTACAGCTGAAACTAACTAATTTAAACATGCATTTGTTTGTTCGCAGTGATATTAACATTACTGCACACTAATTGCACATGAATCCACGTTATTACAGCTGAAACTAAGTTAGAAACACATGCCTTTGCTTTTTTGCAGTGATATTAACATTAATGCACAAAAATTGCACATGAATCAACGTTGTTACAGCTGAAACTAATTAAATTACACATGCATTTGTTTGTTTCCAGTGATAGTAACATCACTGCACACTAATTGCACATGAATCCACGTTATAAAACTGAAACTAACTAAGAACGACATGCATTTGCTTGTTTTCCGTGAGATTAACATTACTGCACACTAATTGCACCTGAATCTACGTTTTTACAGTTGAAACTAAGTAAAATACATATGCATTTACTTGTTTTCAGTAATCTTAACATTACTGCACACTAATTGCACATCAATCCACGTTATTACAGCTGAAACTAAGTAAATTACACTTGCATTTGTTTGTTTTCAGTGACATTGACATTACTGCACACTTATTGTACATGAAACCATGTTGTTACAGCTGAAACTAAGTAAAACTTGCATGCATTTGCTTCTTTTCAGTGAAATTAACATTACACAACACTAATTGGACATGAAAAACGCTATTACAGCAGAAACTAACTAATTTAAACATGCATTTGTTTGTTTGCAGTGATATTAACATTACTGCACACTTATTGCACATGAATGCACGTTATTACAGCTGAAACTAAGTAAAACTTGCATGCATTTGCTTCTTTTCAGTGATTTTAACATTACTGCACACTATTTGCACATGAATCTACGTTATTACAGTTGGAACTAAGTAAAATACACATGCATTTGCTTGTTTTCAGTGATACTAACATTACTGCACACTTATTGCACATGAATCCACGTTATTACAACTGAAACTAAGTAAAACTTGCATGCATTTCCTTCTTTTCAGTGATTTTAACATTACTGCACACTATTTGCACATGAATCTACGTTATTACAGTTGGAACTAAGTAAAATACACATGCATTTGCTTGTTTCAGTGATATTAACATTACTGCACACTAATTGCACATGATTCCACGTCATTACAGCTGAAGCAAAGTAAAATACACATGCATTTGCTTGTTTTCAGTGATCTTAACTTTACCTTAACTTTACTGCACACTAATTGCACACGATTCCACGTTATTAGAGCTGAAACTAACTAAAATACACATGCATTTGTTTGTTTGCAGTGATATTAACATTACTGCACACTAGTTGCACATGAATCCACGTTATTACAGCTGAAACTAAGTAAACTACACATGCATTTGCGTGTTTTCAGTGATATTAACACTACTGCACACTAATGGCACATGAGTCCACTTTATTACAGTTGAAAGTAAGTAAAATACACATGCATTTGCATGTTTTCAGTGATATTAACATTACTGCACAGTAATGGCACATGAATCCACGTTGTTACACCTCAAACTAAGTAAAATACACGTGCTTTTGCTTGTTTGCAGTGATATTAACATTACTGCACACTAGTTGCACATGAATCCACGTTATTACAGCTAAAACTAACTAAAATACATATGTATTTGCTTGTTTTCAGTGATATTATCATTACTGCACACTAATTGCACATGATTCCAAGTTATTACTGCTGAAGCTAAGTAAAATACACATGCATTTCCTTGTTTTCAGTGATATTAACTTTACGGCACACTAATTGCACACGATTCCACGGTATTAGAGCAGAAACTAACTAAAATACACATGCATTTGTTTGTTTGCAGTGATATTGACATTACTGCACACTTATTGCACATGAATGCACGTTATTACAGCTGAAACTAAGTAAAACTTGCATGCATTTGCTTCTTTTCAGTGATTTTAACATTACTCCACACTATTTGCACATGAATCTACATTATTACTGTTGGAACTAAGTAAAATACACATGCATTTGCTTGTTTTCAGTGACATTAACATTACTCCACACTTATTGCACATGAATCCACGTTATTACAACTGAAACTAAGAAAACTTGCATGCATTTCCTTCTTTTCAGTGATTTTAACACTACTGCACACTATTTGCACATGATTCCACGTTATTACAGCTAAAGCCAACTAAAATACACATGCATTTGCTTGTTTTCAGTGACTTAACTTTACTGCACACTAATTGCACACGGTTCCACGTTATTAGAGCTGAAAATAACTAAAATACACATGCATTTGGTTGTTTGCAGTCATATTAACATTACTGCACACTAGTTGCACATGAATCCACGTTATTACAGCTGAAACTAAGTAAACTACACATGCATTTGCGTGTTTTCAGTGATATTAACACTACTGCACACTAATGGCGCATGAGTCCACTTTATTACAGTTGAAAGCAAGTAAAATACACATGCATTTGCATGTTTTCAGTGATATTAACATTACTGCACAGTAATGGCACATGATTCCACGTTGTTACACCTCAAACTAAGTAAAATACACGTGCATTTGCTTGTTTGCGGTGATATTAACATTACTGCACACTAGTTGCACATGACTCCACGTTATTACAGCTAAAACTAACTAAAATACACATGTATTTGCTTGTTTTCAGTGATATTATCATTACTGCACACTAATTGCACATGAATCCACGTTATTACAGCTGAAACTAAGTAAACTACACATGCATTTGCGTGTTTTCAGTGATATTAACACTACTGCACACTAATGGCACATGAGTCCACTTTATTAGAGCTGAAACTAACTAAAATACACATGCATTTGTTTGTTTGCAGTGATATTGACATTACTGCACAGTAATGGCACATGAATGCACGTTGTTACACCTCAAACTAAGTAAAATACACATGCATTTGCTTGTTTTCAGTGATATTAACACTACTGCACACTAATGGCACATGAGTTCACTTTATTACAGTTGAAAGTAACTAAAATACACATGCATTTGCTTCTTTTTAGTGATATTAACATTACTCCACCCTAATTGCACGTGAATCCACGTTGTTACAGCTGAAACTAACTAAATTACGCACGAATTTGTTTGTTTGCAGTGATGTTAACTTTACTGCACACTAATTGCACATGAATCCACGTTATTACAGCTTAAACTAACAAAAATATACATGCATTTGATTTTTTTAATTAATATTAACAATGCTAAACACTAATTGCGCATGAATCCACGTTGTTACAGCTGAAACGAAGTAAAATACACATGCATTTGCTTCTTTTCAGTGATATTAACATTACACAACACTAATTGGTCATGGAAAACGCTATTACAGCTGAAACTAACTAATTTAAACATGCATTTGTTTGTTTGCAGTGATATTAACATTACTGCACACTTATTGCACATGAATCTACATTATTACAGCTAAAAATATATAAAATACACATATATTTGCTTGTTTTCAGTGATATCAACATTACTGCACACTAATTGCACATGAATCCACGTTATTACAGCTGAAACTAAGTAAACTACACATGCATTTGCGTGTTTTCAGTGATATTAACACTACTGCACACTAATGGCACATGAGTCCACTTTATTACAGTTGAAAGTAAGTAAAATACACATGCATTTGCATGTTTGCAGTGATATTGACATTACTGCACAGTAATGGCACATGAATGCACGTTGTTACACCTCAAACTAAGTAAATTACACATGCATTTGCTTGTTTTCAGTGATGTTAACATTACTGCACACTAATTGCACACGATTCCACGTTATTAGAGCTGAAACTAACTAAAATACACATGCATTTGTTTGTTTGCAGTGATATTAACATTACTGCACACTAGTTGCACATGAATCCACGTTATTACAGCTGAAACTAAGTAAACTACACATGCATTTGCGTGTTTTCAGTTATATTAACACTACTGCACACTAATGGCACATGAGTTCACTTTATTACAGTTGAAAGTAAGTAAAATACACATGCATTTGCATGTTTTCAGTTATATTAACATTAAACAACACTAATTGCACATGATTCCATGTTATTACGGCTGAAGCTAAGTAAATTACACATGCATTTGCTTGTTTTCAGTGATATTAACATTATTGCACACTAATTGCACATGATTCCACGTTATTAGAGCTGAAACTAACTAAAATACACATGCATTTGTTTGTTTGCAGGGATATTAACATCACTGCACACTAATTGCACCTGAATCTACGTTTTTACAGTTGAAACTAAGTAAAATACATATGCATTACTTGTTTTCAGTAATCTTAACATTACTGCACACTAATTGCACATCAATCCACGTTATTACAGCTGAAACTAAGTAAATTACACATGCATTTGTTTGTTTTCAGTGACATTGACATTACTGCACACTTATTGTACATGAATGCATGTTGTTACAGGTGAAACTAACTAAAATATACATGTATTTGCTTTTTTTAATTAATATTAACAATGCTAAACACTAATTGCGCATGAATCCACGTTGTTACAGCTGAAACGAAGTAAAATACACATGCATTTGCTTGTTTTCAGTGATATTAACATTAAACAACACTAATTGGACATGAATTGACGTTATTACAGCTGAAACTAACTAAATTAAACATGCATTTGTTTGTTTGCAGTGATATTAACATTACTGCACACTTATTGCACATGAATCCACATTATTACAGCTAAAAATAAATAAAATACACATATATTTGCTTGTTTTCAGTGATATCAACATTACTGCACACTAATTGCACTTGAATCCACGTTATTACAGCTGAAACTAAGTAAACTACACATGCATTTGCGTGTTTTCAGTGATATTAACACTACTGCACACTAATGGCACATGAGTCCACTTTATTACAGTTGAAAGTAAGTAAAATACACATGCATTTGCATGTTTGCAGTGATATTGACATTACTGCACAGTAATGTCACATGAATGCACGTTGTTACACCTCAAACTAAGTAAATTACACATGCATTTGCTTGTTTTCAGTGATTTTAACATTACTGCACACTAATTGCACACGATTCCACGTTATTAGAGCTGAAACTAACTAAAATACACATGCATTTGTTTATTTGCAGTGATATTAACATTACTGCACACTAGTTGCACATGAATCCACGTTATTACAGCTGAAACTAAGTAAACTACACATGCATTTGCGTGTTTTCAGTTATATTAACACTACTGCACACTAATGGCACATGAGTTCACTTTATTACAGTTGAAAGTAAGTAAAATACACATGCATTTGCATGTTTTCAGTGATATTAACATTAAACAACACTAATTGCACATGATTCCATGTTATTACGGCTGAAGCTAAGTAAATTACACATGCATTTGCTTGTTTTCAGTGATATTAACATTATTGCACACTAATTGCACATGATTCCACGTTATTAGAGCTGAAACTAACTAAAATACACATGCATTTGTTTGTTTGCAGGGATATTAACATCACTGCACACTAATTGCACCTGAATCTACGTCTTTACAGTTGAAACTAAGTAAAATACATATGCATTTACTTGTTTTCAGTAATCTTAACATTACTGCACACTAATTGCACATCAATCCACGTTATTACAGCTGAAACTAAGTAAATTACACATGCATTTGTTTGTTTTCAGTGACATTGACATTACTGCACATTTATTGTACATGAATCCATGTTGTTACAGGTGAAACTAACTAAAATATACATGTATTTGCTTTTTTTAATTAATATTAACAATGCTAAACACTAATTGCGCATGAATCCACGTTGTTACAGCTAAAACGAAGTAAAATACACATGCATTTGCTTGTTTTCAGTGATATTAACATTAAACAACACTAATTGGACATGAATTGACGTTATTACAGCTGAAACTAACTAAATTAAACATGCATTTGTTTGTTTGCAGTGATATTAACATTACTGCACGCTTATTGCACATGAATCCACATTATTACAGCTAAAAAAAAATAAAATACACATATATTTGCTTGTTTTCAGTGATATCAACATTACTGCACACTAATTGCACATGAATCCACGTTATTACAGCTGAAACTAAGTAAACTACACATGCATTTGCGTGTTTTCAGTGATATTAACACTATTGCACACTAATGGCACATGCGTCCACTTTATTACTGTTGAAAGTAAGTAAAATACACATGCATCTGCATGTTTTCAGTGATATTAACATTACTGCACAGTAATAGCACATGAATCCACGTTGTTACACCTCAAACTAAGTAAAATACAAGTGCATTTGCTTGTTTGTAGTGATGTTAACATTACTGCACACTAGTTGCACATGAATCCACGTTATTACAACTAAAACTAACTAAAATACACATGTATTTGCTTGTTTTCAGTGATATTAACACTACTGCACACTAATGGCACATGAGTCCACTTTATTACAGTTGAAAGTAAGTAAAATACACATGCATTTGCATGTTTGCAGTGATATTGACATTACTGCACAGTAATGGCACATGAATGCACGTTGTTACACCTCAAACTAAGTAAATTACACATGCATTTGCTTGTTTTCAGTGATGTTAACATTACTGCACACTAATTGCACACGATTCCACGTTATTAGAGCTGAAACTAACTAAAATACACATGCATTTGTTTGTTTGCAGTGATATTAACATTACTGCACACTAGTTGCACATGAATCCACGTTATCACAGCTGAAACTAAGTAAACTACACATGCATTTGCGTGTTTTCAGTTATATTAACACTACTGCACACTAATGGCAAATGAGTTCACTTTATTACAGTTGAAAGTAAGTAAAATACACATGCATTCGCATGTTTTCAGTGATATTAACATTACTGCACAGTAATGGCACATGAATCCACGTTGTTACACCTCAACTAAGTAAAATATACGTGCATTTGCTTGTTTTCAGTGATATTACCATTACTGCACACTAATTGGACATGAATCAACGTTATTACAGCTGAAACTAACTAATTTAAACATGCATTTGTTTGTTTGCAGTGATATTAACATTACTGCACACTTATTGCACATGAATCCACGTTATTACAGCTGAAACTAAGTAAAACTTGCATGCATTTGCTTCTTTTCAGTGATTTTAACATTACTGCACACTCTTTGCACATGAATCTACATTATTACAGTTGGAACTAAGTAAAATATACATGCATTTGCTTGTTTTCAGTGATATTAACATTACTGCACACTAATTGCACATGATTCCACGTTATTACAGCTGAGGCTAAGTAAAATACACATGCATTTGCTTGTTTTCAGTGATATTATCTTTAGTGGACTCTAATTGCACACGATTCCACGCTTTAAGAGCTGAAACTAACTGAAATACACATGCATTTGCTTGTTTTCCGTGAGATTAGCATTACTGCACACTAATTGCACCTGAATCTACGTTTTTACAGTTGAAACTAACTAAATTACACATGCATTTGTTTGTTTGCAGTGATATTAACATCACTGCACACTAATTGCACATGAATCCACGTTATTACAGCTGAAACTAATTAAGACCGACATGCATTTGCTTGTTTTCCGTGAGATTAACATTACTGCACACTAATTGCACCTGAATCTACGTTTTTACAGTTGAAACTAAGTAAAATACATATGCATTTACTTGTTTTCAGTAATCCTAACATTACTGCACACTAATTGCACATCAATCCACGTTATTACAGCTGAAACTAAGTAAATTACACATGCATTTGTTTGTTTTCAGTGACATTGACATTACTGCACACTTATTGTACATGAATGCATGTTGTTACAGGTGAAACTAACTAAAATATACATGTATTTGCTTTTTTTAATTAATATTAACAATGCTAAACACTAATTGCGCATGAATCCACTTTGTTACAGCTGAAACTAACTAAAATACACATGCATTTGTTTGTTTGCAGTGATATTAACATTACTGCACACTAGTTGCACATGAATCCACGTTATTACAGCTGAAACTAAGTAAACTACACATGCATTTGCGTGTTTTCAGTTATATTAACACTACTGCACACTAATGGCACATGAGTTCACTTTATTACAGTTGAAAGTAAGTAAAATACACATGCATTTGCATGTTTTCAGTGATATTAACATTAAACAACACTAATTGCACATGATTCCAGGTTATTACGGCTGAAGCTAAGTAAATTACACATGCATTTGCTTGTTTTCAGTGATATTAACATTATTGCACACTAATTGCACATGATTCCACGTTATTAGAGCTGAAACTAACTAAAATACACATGCATTTGTTTGTTTGCAGGGATATTAACATCACTGCACACTAATTGCACCTGAATCTACGTTTTTACAGTTGAAACTAAGTAAAATACATATGCATTTACTTGTTTCAGTAATCTTAACATTACTGCACACTAATTGCACATCAATCCACGTTATTACAGCTGAAACTAAGTAAATTACACATGCATTTGTTTGTTTTCAGTGACATTGACATTACTGCACATTTATTGTACATGAATCCATGTTGTTACAGGTGAAACTAACTAAAATATACATGTATTTGCTTTTTTTAATTAATATTAACAATGCTAAACACTAATTGCGCATGAATCCACGTTGTTACAGCTAAAACGAAGTAAAATACACATGCATTTGCTTGTTTTCAGTGATATTAACATTAAACAACACTAATTGGACATGAATTGACGTTATTACAGCTGAAACTAACTAAATTAAACATGCATTTGTTTGTTTGCAGTGATATTAACATTACTGCACACTTATTGCACATGAATCCACATTATTACAGCTAAAAAAAAATAAAATACACATATATTTGCTTGTTTTCAGTGATATCAACATTACTGCACACTAATTGCACATGAATCCACGTTATTACAGCTGAAACTAAGTAAACTACACATGCATTTGCGTGTTTTCAGTGATATTAACACTATTGCACACTTATGGCACATGCGTCCACTTTATTACTGTTGAAAGTAAGCAAAATACACATGCATCTGCATGTTTTCAGAGATATTAACATTACTGCACAGTAATAGCACATGAATCCACGTTGTTACACCTCAAACTAAGTAAAATACAAGTGCATTTGCTTGTTTGTAGTGATGTTAACATTACTGCACACTAGTTGCACATGAATCCACGTTATTACAACTAAAACTAACTAAAATACACATGTATTTGCTTGTTTTCAGTGATATTAACACTACTGCACACTAATGGCACATGAGTCCACTTTATTACAGTTGAAAGTAAGTAAAATACACATGCATTTGCATGTTTGCAGTGATATTGACATTACTGCACAGTAATGGCACATGAATGCACGTTGTTACACCTCAAACTAAGTAAATTACACATGCATTTGCTTGTTTTCAGTGATGTTAACATTACTGCACACTAATTGCACACGATTCCACGTTATTAGAGCTGAAACTAACTAAAATACACATGCATTTGTTTGTTTGCAGTGATATTAACATTACTGCACACTAGTTGCACATGAATCCACGTTGTTACAGCTGAAACTAACTAAATTACACATGCATTTGTTTGTTTGCAGTGATATTAACATCACTGCACACTAATTGCACATGAATCCACGTTATTACAGCTGAAACTAATTAAGACCGACATGCATTTGCTTGTTTCCGTGAGATTAACATTACTGCACACTAATTGCACCTGAATCTACGTTTTTACAGTTGAAACTAAGTAAAATACATATGCATTTACTTGTTTTCAGTAATCCTAACATTACTGCACACTAATTGCACATCAATCCACGTTATTACAGCTGAAACTAAGTAAATTACACATGCATTTGTTTGTTTTCAGTGACATTGACATTACTGCACACTCATTGTACATGAATGCATGTTGTTACAGGTGAAACTAACTAAAATATACATGTATTTGCTTTTTTTAATTAATATTAACAATGCTAAACACTAATTGCCCATGAATCCACGTTGTTACAGCTGAAACGAAGTAAAATACACATGCATTTGCTTGTTTTCAGTGATATTAGCATTAAACAACACTAATTGGACATGAATTGACGTTATTACAGCTGAAACTAACTAAATTAAACATGCATTTGTTTGTTTGCAGTGATATTAACATTACTGCACACCTATTGCACATGAATCCACATTATTACAGCTAAAAATAAATAAAATACACATATATTTGCTTGTTTTCGGTGATATCAACATTACTGCACACTAATTGCACATGAATCCACGTTATTACAGCTGAAACTAAGTAAACTACACATGCATTTGCGTGTTTTCAGTGATATTAACACTACTGCACACTAATGGCACATGCGTCCACTTTATTACTGTTAAAAGTAAGTAAAATACACATGCATCTGCATGTTTTCAGTGATATTAACATTACTGCACAGTAATAGCACATGAATCCACGTTGTTACACCTCAAACTAAGTAAAATACAAGTGCATTTGCTTGTTTGTAGTGATATTAACATTACTGCACACTAGTTGCACATGAATCCACGTTATTACAACTAAAACTAACTAAAATACACATGTATTTGCTTGTTTTCAGTGATATTATCATTACTGCACACTAATTGCACATGAATCCACGTTATTACAGCTGAAACTAAGTAAACTACACATGCATTTGCGTGTTTTCAGTGATATTAACACTACTGCACACTAATGGCACATGAGTCCACTTTATTACAGTTGAAAGTAAGTAAAATACACATGCATTTGCATGTTTGCAGTCATATTGACATTACTGCGCAGTAATGGCACATGAATGCACGTTGTTACACCTCAAACTAAGTAAATTACACATGCATTTGCTTGTTTTCAGTGATGTTAACATTACTGCACACTAATTGCACACGATTCCACGTTATTAGAGCTGAAACTAACTAAAATACACATGCATTTGTTTGTTTGCAGTGATATTAACATTACTGCACACTAGTTGCACATGAATCCACGTTATTACAGCTGAAACTAAGTAAACTACACATGCATTTGCGTGTTTTCAGTTATATTAACACTTCTGCACACTAATGGCACATGAGTTCACTTTATTACAGTTGAAAGTAAGTAAAATACACATGCATTTGCATGTTTTCAGTGATATTAACATTACTGCACAGTAATGGCACATGAATCCACGTTGTTACACCTCAACTAAGTAAAATATACGTGCATTTGCTTGTTTTCAGTGATATTAACATTACTGCACACTAATTGGACATGAATCAACGTTATTACAGCTGAAACTAACTAATTTAAACATGCATTTGTTTGTTTGCAGTGATATTAACATTACTGCACACTTATTGCACATGAATCCACGTTATTACAGCGGAAACTAAGTAAAATACATATGCATTTACTTGTTTTCAGTAATCCTAACATTACTGCACACTAATGGCACATGAGTTCACTTTATTACAGTTGAAAGTAAGTAAAATACACATGCATTTGCATGTTTTCAGTGATATTAACATTACTGCACAGTAATGGCACATGAATCCACGTTGTTACACCTCAACTAAGTAAAATATACGTGCATTTGCTTGTTTTCAGTGATATTAACATTACTGCACACTAATTGGACATGAATCAACGTTATTACAGCTGAAACTAACTAATTTAAACATGCATTTGTTTGTTTTCCGTGAGATTAACATTACTGCACACTAATTGCACCTGAATCTACGTTTTTACAGTTGAAACTAAGTAAAATACATATGCATTTACTTGTTTTCAGTAATCCTAACATTACTGCACACTAATTGCACATCAATCCACGTTATTACAGCTGAAACTAAGTAAATTACACATGCATTTGTTTGTTTTCAGTGACATTAACATTACTGCACACTTATTGTACATGAATGCATGTTGTTACTGGTGAAACTAACTAAAATATACATGTGTTTGCTTTTTTTAATTAATATTAACAATGCTAAACACTAATTGCGCATGAATCCACGTTGTTACAGCTGAAACGAAGTAAAATACACATGCATTTGCTTGTTTTCAGTGATATTAGCATTAAACAACACTAATTGGACATGAATTGACGTTATTACAGCTGAAACTAACTAAATTAAACATGCATTTGTTTGTTTGCAGTGATATTAACATTACTGCACACTTATTGCACATGAATCCACATTATTACAGCTAAAAATAAATAAAATACACATATATTTGCTTGTTTTCGGTGATATCAACATTACTGCACACTAATTGCACATGAATCCACGTTATTACAGCTGAAACTAAGTAAACTACACATGCATTTGCGTGTTTTCAGTGATATTAACACTACTGCACACTAATGGCACATGCGTCCACTTTATTACTGTTAAAAGTAAGTAAAATACACATGCATCTGCATGTTTTCAGTGATATTAACATTACTGCACAGTAATAGCACATGAATCCACGTTGTTACACCTCAAACTAAGTAAAATACAAGTGCATTTGCTTGTTTGTAGTGATATAACATTACTGCACACTAGTTGCACATGAATCCACGTTATTACAACTAAAACTAACTAACATACACATGTATTTGCTTGTTTTCAGTGATATTATCATTACTGCACACTAATTGCACATGAATCCACGTTATTACAGCTGAAACTAAGTAAACTACACATGCATTTGCGTGTTTTCAGTGATATTAACACTACTGCACACTAATGGCACATGAGTCCACTTATTACAGTTGAAAGTAAGTAAAATACACATGCATTTGCATGTTTGCAGTGATATGACATTACTGCACAGTAATGGCACATGAATGCACGTTGTTACACCTCAAACTAAGTAAATTACACATGCATTTGCTTGTTTTCAGTGATGTTAACATTACTGCACACTAATTGCACACGATTCCACGTTATTAGAGCTGAAACTAACTAAAATACACATGCATTTGTTTCTTGCAGTGATATTAACATTACTGCACACTAGTTGCACATGAATCCACGTTATTACAGCTGAAACTAAGTAAACTACACATGCATTGCGTGTTTTCAGTTATATTAACACTTCTGCACACTAATGCACATGAGTTCACTTTATTACAGTTGAAAGTAAGTAAAATACACATGCATTTGCATGTTTTCAGTGATATTAACATTACTGCACAGTAATGGCACATGAATCCACGTTGTTACACCTCAACTAAGTAAAATATACGTGCATTTGCTTGTTTTCAGTGATATTAACATTACTGCACACTAATTGGACATGAATCAACGTTATTACAGCTGAAACTAACTAATTTAAACATGCATTTGTTTGTTTGCAGTGATATTAACATTACTGCACACTTATTGCACATGAATCCACGTTATTACAGCGGAAACTAAGTAAAATACATATGCATTTACTTGTTTTCAGTAATCCTAACATTACTGCACACTAATGGCACATGAGTTCACTTTATTACAGTTGAAAGTAAGTAAAATACACATGCATTTGCATGTTTTCAGTGATATTAACATTACTGCACAGTAATGGCACATGAATCCACGTTGTTACACCTCAACTAAGTAAAATATACGTGCATTTGCTTGTTTCAGTGATATTAACATTACTGCACACTAATTGGACATGAATCAACGTTATTACAGCTGAAACTAACTAATTTAAACATGCATTTGTTTGTTTTCCGTGAGATTAACATTACTGCACACTAATTGCACCTGAATCTACGTTTTTACAGTTGAAACTAAGTAAAATACATATGCATTTACTTGTTTCAGTAATCCTAACATTACTGCACACTAATTGCACATCAATCCACGTTATTACAGCTGAAACTAAGTAAATTACACATGCATTTGTTTGTTTTCAGTGACATTAACATTACTGCACACTTATTGTACATGAATGCATGTTGTTACAGGTGAAACTAACTAAAATATACATGTATTTGCTTTTTTTAATTAATATTAACAATGCTAAACACTAATTGCGCATGAATCCACGTTGTTACAGCTGAAACGAAGTAAAATACACATGCATTTGCTTGTTTCAGTGATATTAGCATTAAACAACACTAATTGGACATGAATTGACGTTATTACAGCTGAAACTAACTAAATTAACATGCATTTGTTGTTTGCAGTGATATTAACATTACTGGACACTTATTGCACATGAATCCACATTATTACAGCTAAAAATAAATAAAATACACATATATTTGCTTGTTTTCAGTGATGTTAACATTACTGCACACTAATTGCACACGATTCCACGTTATTAGAGCTGAAACTAAGTAAACTACACATGCATTTGCGTGTTTTCAGTGATATTAACACTACTGCACACTAATGGCACATGCGTCCACTTTATTACTGTTAAAAGTAAGTAAAATTCACATGCATCTGCATGTTTTCAGTGATATTAACATTACTGCACAGTAATAGCACATGAATCCACGTTGTTACACCTCAAACTAAGTAAAATACAAGTGCATTTGCTTGTTTGTAGTGATATTAACATTACTGCACACTAGTTGCACATGAATCCACGTTATTACAACTAAAACTAACTAAAATACACATGTATTTGCTTGTTTTCAGTGATATTATCATTACTGCACACTAATTGCACATGAATCGACGTTATTACAGCTGAAACTAAGTAAACTACACATGCATTTGCGTGTTTTCAGTGATATTAACACTACTGCACATTAATGGCACATGAGTCCATTTATTACAGTTGAAAAGTAAGTAAAATACACATGCATTGCATGTTTGCAGTGATATTGACATTACTGCACAGTAATGGCACATGAATGCACGTTGTTACACCTCAAACTAAGTAAATTACACATGCATTTGCTTGTTTTCAGTGATGTTAACATTACTGCACACTAATTGCACACGATTCCACGTTATTAGAGCTGAAACTAACTAAAATACACATGCATTTGTTTGTTTGCAGTGATATTAACATTACTGCACACTAGTTGCACATGAATCCACGTTATTACAGCTGAAACTAAGTAAACTACACATGCATTTGCGTGTTTTCAGTTATATTAACACTACTGCACCCTAATCGCACATGAGTTCACTTTATTACAGTTGAAAGTAAGTAAAAATACACATGCATTTGCATGTTTTCAGTGATATAACATTACTGCACAGTAATGGCACATGAATCCACGTTGTTACACCTCAACTAAGTAAAATATACGTGCATTTGCTTGTTTTCAGTGATATTAACATTACTGCACACTAATTGCACATCAATCCACGTTATTACAGCTGAAACTAAGTAAATTACACATGCATTTTTTGTTTTCAGTGACATTGACATTACTGCACACTTATTGTACATGAATGCATGTTGTTACAGGTGAAACTAACTAAAATATACATGTATTTGCTTTTTTAATTAATATAACAATGCTAAACACTAATTGCGCATGAATCAACGTTGTTACAGCTGAAACGAAGTAAAATACACATGCATTTGCTTGTTTTCAGTGATATTAACATTAAACAACACTAATTGGACATGAATTGACGTTATTACAGCTGAAACTAACTAAATTAAACATGCATTTGTTTGTTTGCAGTGATATTAACATTACTGCACACTTATTGCACATGAATCCACATTATTACAGCTAAAAATAAATAAAATACACATATATTGCTTGTTTCAGTGATATCAACATACTGCACACTAATTGCACATGAATCCACGTTATTACAGCTGAAACTAAGTAAACTACACATGCATTTGCGTGTTTTCAGTGATATTAACACTACTGTACACTAATGGCACATGAGTCCACTTTATTACAGTTGAAGTAAGTAAAATACACATGCATTTGCATGTTTGCAGTGATATTGACATTACTGCACAGTAATGTCACATGAATGCACGTTGTTACACCTCAAACTAAGTAAATTACACATGCATTGCTTGTTTTCAGTGATGTTAACATTACTGCACACTAATTGCACACGATTCCACGTTATTAGAGCTGAAACTAACTAAAAACACATGCATTTGTTTGTTTGCAGTGATATTAACATTACGCACACTAGTTGCACATGAATCCACGTATTACAGCTGAAACTAAGTAAACTACACATGCATTTGCGTGTTTCAGTTATATTAACACTACTGCACACTAATGGCACATGAGTTCACTTATTACAGTTGAAAGTAAGTAAAATACACATGCATTTGCATGTTTTCAGTGATATTAACATTAAACAACACTAATTGCACATGATTCCATGTTATTACGGCTGAAGCTAAGTAAATTACACATGCATTTGCTTGTTTTCAGTGATATTAACATTATTGCACACTAATTGCACATGATTCCACGTTATTAGAGCTGAAACTAACTAAATACACATGCATTTGTTTGTTTGCAGGATATAACATCACTGCACACTAATTGCACCTGAATCTACGTTTTACAGTTGAAACTAAGTAAAATACATATGCATTTACTTGTTTTCAGTAATCTTAACATTACTGCACACTAATTGCACATCAATCCACGTTATTACAGCTGAAACTAAGTAAATTACACATGCATTTGTTTGTTTTCAGTGACATTGACATTACTGCACATTTATTGTACATGAATCCATGTTGTTACAGGTGAAACTAACTAAAATATACATGTATTTGCTTTTTTAATTAATATTAACAATGCTAAACACTAATTGCGCATGAATCCACGTTGTTACAGCTAAAACGAAGTAAAATACACATGCATTTGCTTGTTTTCAGTGATTAACATTAAACAACACTAATTGGACATGAATTGACGTTATTACAGCTGAAACTAACTAAATTAAACATGCATTTGTTTGTTTGCAGTGATATTAACATTACTGCACACTTATTGCACATGAATCCACATTATTACAGCTAAAAAAAAAAATACACATATATTGCTTGTTTTCAGTGATATCAACATTACTGCACACTAATTGCACATGAAGCCACGTTATTACAGCTGAAACTAAGTAAACTACACATGCATTTGCGTGTTTCAGTGATATTAACACTATTGCACACTAATGGCACATGCGTCCACTTTATTACTGTTGAAAGTAAGTAAAATACACATGCATCTGCATGTTTTCAGTGATATTAACATTACTGCACAGTAAAGCACATGAATCCACGTTGTTACACCTCAAACTAAGTAAAATACAAGTGCATTTGCTTGTTTGTAGTGATGTTAACATTACTGCACACTAGTTGCACATGAATCCACGTTATTACAACTAAAACTAACTAAAATACACATGTATTTGCTTGTTTTCAGTGATATTAACACTACTGCACACTAATGGCACATGAGTCCACTTTATTACAGTTGAAAGTAAGTAAAATACACATGCATTTGCATGTTTGCAGTGATATTGACATTACTGCACAGTAATGGCACATGAATGCACGTTGTTACACCTCAAACTAAGTAAATTACACATGCATTTGCTTGTTTTCAGTGATGTTAACATTACTGCACACATTGCACGATTCCACGTTATTAGAGCTGAAACTAACTAAATACACATGCATTTGTTTTTTCAGTGATATTAACATTACTGCACACTAGTGCACATGAATCCACTTTTTACAGCTGAAACTAAGTAAATACACATGCATTTGCATGTTTTCAGTGATATTAACATTACTGCACAGTAATGGCACATGAATCACGTTGTTACCTCAACTAAGTAAAATACACTGCATTTGCTTGTTTCAGTGATATTAACATTACTGCACACTAATTGGACATGAATCAACGTTATTACAGCTGAAACTAACTAATTTAACATGCATTTGTTTGTTTGCAGTGATTTAACATACTGCACACTAATTGCACATGAATCCACGTTATTACAGCTGAAACTAAGTAAAACTTGCATGCATTTGCTTTTTTCAGTGATTTACATTACTGCACACTTTTGCAAATGAATCACGTTATTACAGTGAAACTAAGTAAAATATACATGCATTTGCTTGTTTTCAGTGATATTAACATTACTGCACACTAATTGCACATGAATCCACGTTATTACAGCTGAACTAAGTAAAATACACATGCATTTGCTTGTTTTCAGTGATATTAACATTACTGCACACTAATTGCACATGATTCCACGTATTACAGCTGAAACTAACTAAATACACATGCATTTGCTTGTTTTCAGTGATATTAACATTACTGCACACTAATTGCAACCTGAATCCACGTTTTACAGTTGAAACTAACTAAATACACATGCATTTGTTTGTTTGCAGTGATATTAACATTACTGCACACTAATTGCACATGAATCCACGTTATTACAGCT